>CM073772.1:103562079-103623981 GCA_037158775.1 Hetaerina titia | reverse complement strand
ACACACACATAATAAGTGTGTGTATAAGTGTGGTTGCGTGCGTGTGTGTATGAATATATTCACAAATAGCCCAACCCCACGGCTATTCCCTTGGTTCCCCCTCCATTGCTTTCGTCCGCTCCGATGGACTCAGTTCTTTTGTTATGTGCTTCGTCTTGCCTTTTTCTAGTCGAAAGGCGAGATACCCGAAAAGTAACCCTTCGGCCCACAGCAATCAGGATAGAACTTTTTTCGTTATCTTTCTCGCTTCTTCAGAGGCTTGCTATCCAGAGGGTTCTTAACGGAGCGTGACATTTTTTTTCGTTCTAATGATATCCTGTCCGTGGAATCGTCTGTTTTGTCGGTTGAAGTCTTTCCGACCGGTTTAGGGTCCCGAGCCGGAAAGTGGTTCTCATTTTTGGTCGTAAAATGTTCTATAAATTCCGGCGATTGAAACAGGATGCTGAAGTAATCTGGAGCCATGAAAAAAAACTCAAGAATATTTTTATGCATTCGTTATATGTGGTTCATTTCGAGTCGTCATTTCAACATTGTTTTACTAAAATGAAGGTTGCATTCACTCGGGACAATTTCTTATTATCATTGAAATATAGCCGAATAATTGATGCTTCACTTATTTCCTTCCCCTCCCTTTGACCTTTCTTGATATCGCAATGCATCAAGGAGATTCTTTTCTAGCAGGTACGTCAAAGTTCGTTGTGAATCATTGTAGTTGGAGCTAGTTTGACGACATGTAATTGCATGAAATGGTGGATTGATTTTGCAATGGACATGAAATATTACAACAAAAGCAGTGTTTTATGTTGGGATCAGAATAACCCTTTTGATTTATATGCATAATGTATGATATCTGAATATATTACGTCTGGTACCAGATAATGAGGTGTCAGATGTTATGGGTCTCATACGGATATACGGTCACACGGCTTCTATCTTCGAGAATGCTCCAGCTTCTTTTTTAATTTAACCTCCCTCTAAATTCAAATCAAAGTCAAATTAAAAACTTGGTTTCACTGGTTTGTAATCATATTTATTTAATCGCTTTCGAAAAAATTCTTCCTTTTTTGGTCTTCTACTATACATCCTGTGCCAAATTATCTGCCAGAGAGATATGAAATTACATATAACTTGCGTTATTTTATGGCGAAAATGATGCATGAAATCTTATTACCAGTGATGTGTACAGGATGCGAAGGGATGAGTGAATGGCTCCGTATTTTTTCATAGAACAATGGAAAGGAGAATATATCAGCCGAGAGCATCGCTGCTGAGATATTTATTTGACCTATCAATTATAATGTTTACTTCTGCCTTGCGGTCTTGCAGGCTGTTAGAGGCGAATGGGCTGAATAACCTTTGCTAATACATATTATTAAACGACGGTAAGGGTTCATTCTTGATAAGTATTCAATGATTCATCTGAGAAATAATGGGTCGCCCAGCCTGCGCTGATCCTACTGTTAACAACCTCTGTTCAATGGTAGTGCATTTCTTATGGTTTGCCCGTTAGTTCGTTTATTTGGCGTCTCAAAGTCTTACGTGCGAATAACTCTTTTTAGACCTATTAATTCACACAATTAATCTTAGTAGATAAAACAACTTCAATTTACTGAGTTGCTGAAATTTTCTGAAATATGCTGTATAAATTGATTGATGAGCTTGCGGACTTCATATTGTTTTGTCTGAAATATTATTCGTAATGGCAATGTTTTAACTATTTGCATTTAGACCCACCGGACGGCGGATTTACCATTCCGATCTCAATTATTGAACAAAACATTTCCGATTGGTTCCGCTGAAGTTATTCCTCATAACTCGAGGAAAGAACTATCTCCTCTGGAGAGATTAGTTAGGGCACTCTTAATCAAGTTTATTGTTGAACATATATTTAATTGTGGCATGAGCTGATTCAGAAATTAAGTAATTTAAAATTTTCATTGTTATGTTGAACAAATAGTATTTCTAGATGGGTTATAAATTACGTACCATCACTCTTTTATTCCAGTCCTCGAAACCTAGGGAAAGGTTTGTGGATAAACCCTCTCCTCGAAAGATAACCTTTTCGTAGTGGGCTCTTTGTTTTTTTTTAGAACGGAGTCGTTATTTCAAATTTTCGATCGACTTTACATGTTCGAAATTCGGGGATACGTCAGGGTACGTATCTTTAAACTGAATTTTGCACCTCAGGTGATTGAACAGCTTTAATAAAATATTATGTGTAAAAAGAATGGAGATTTCGATTTTACGTTATTATTTATAATTTTTTGGGGATACGATGGGATACTGTTGGTTGAAACATATGAGTGAATTATGTTGTCATTTGCGTTCAGCCCATATGTCATCATCAAGTCTTAAATTAGTATCATATCCTTTTGCGTGATGTGATGGTTGCAGAGGTGAAATGAAATGAGGTGATTTATGTAGTTATTCGAGAGTGTTTTCTGCCGATATTCGCATGTAATCGAAGCTTGGTCCATCCATCACTGGTGGAGTCTGTAAATACTTCATTTCACTTCAGAGTTTTCGCCGTGGTCATTTCCTCCTTGGTGCTGTTCCCATCCATTCGCTATTACTTTTTTTGTTTTGTGTGTCGTTCAGCGGAGATCGTTTAACATTTCACTAACATGTTTTATCTTCGTTTCAATTCCATTGTCTCCTCTCTCATTCCTCGTCATCTCTGACCCCTTGTCCTCCCCATCCACCCACGAATAAGTTCTTCCTCTTTGTCTCGGTCCTTTCCTCCCTCTTCCTTTCTTTCATGTCCGATGGTATACCGTTCCTAGGAGCAATGTCACTTAATTCACGCCGTCGTCCTTCATCCTCTCGCCCATACCCCCTCGGCGTCCCTCCATCGGTACCTATGTGAACCCCCCCGCCCCAATCTACGGTTTCATCCCCGGGGAACGAACCACAGAAATTCCATCCCCTCACCCCCTTTCCATTCCCTCTGACACAACACTGTCCTCAGCGCATTAACATTTCCCGTTTTAAATCCCCCCTAACCCGCCTTTCACGCCCTTCTCTTGCTCCCCCCTACGAAGACGCGTGGGGTGTCAGGGGTCGGCGAGAGATGAGTGCGGAATGTCATCTTCCCCTCCACCCCGCCTCCTCCGAGCCCTATCATCTCCCTCCTCCGGTTGCACAATTCCACCTTTAAGTTTGTTCGCTTTCTATCTCGTCGACTGACATTGCTCTTTTTTTTTTGACTTAGTTTCCGCGTTCATCCGGTGTTTTCGCATCCATTTCGGTGGATTGTCGAGGCTTCGAGTGATTTGAATGCGCGAAAAGCAGCGCAACTGCTACTGCATGCATGTGTTCTTCCAATATCTGCATAGATTTCCCCAATTTTGTTGCCTGCCAGCGGGCCAAGCAAAATAATTTTTACTGTCTGCCGTTCGGTGTGTTTTTCTCTCAGCTTGAAAAATAATGAAATATTTCTTCAAAGGTGAACAATCTTGTCGTTCCATTACGTCGGGTTTTTCCTGCAGTTTTAAATCAAGACCATTATTAGTATTGTCCATGGATACCTTCATATATCTTCCCTTACACTGCAGCAACAACTCGTGGGGGTAACAAATAAATTTTTCCTCTATTCAAAATTGTTTCAGGTAACATGTATCACGGGTCACCCAACGGTTTATCCATATATAAGCTATATGGTATAATGTTTAGAATGGCTTTACACAGAATTCATATTTAGGACATCGAAAATGGTGCTGTGGAGACATACAGGGTTCGTCCGGAAGATAAATGTACTGAGCTCAGGAAAAAAAAATTATTACACTTTTACATATCTTAAGCTAATATTCCTCAAAATAGGACCCTTGTGAGTTGATACACTTGTTCCAGCGGCGTTCCCATTCCTGGAACGCTCCCGCGAAGGCATCATCGGGAGCCTCTCGAAGATAAGTCGTCACGGCCTCTTTGACGGCGTCCAAAGTCCCGTATCGTGTTCCTCGTCACGCGTTCCGCGTCTCGTCACCCGAAACAACGTTCTCTAAAAAATTTGGATCATTTTTGCAGTGATCCGCAAGTTGTGTCGCGATTTCCAAACGATTGAATCTTTGATCATCACTGAGCACTTTCGGCTCCAACTTTGCACGAATTTTTCGCATCTGTAATTGGTCCCTAATAATCTCGTGCACTATTGTTGTTGGCACATTACTCTGCTCTGCTATCATCCGAACACTAAGATGACGATCAGGGTTCAGTACATCGCGAACTTTTCGCACATTTTCGTCGGTGAGTGTCGTTGATGGGCGTCCAGGCCGTGGTTCGTCGTCGACCTCTTCTCTGCCCTCCACGAACATCTTGTGCCACCGAAAGATCAAGTTTCTGGACGTGGATGACTCCCCGTAAGCCTGGTTAATCATACCGACAGTTTCGGTAGACGATTTCCCAAGCTTTACCGCAAATGTGATGGAATAACGCTGCTCCAAAAACTTCGGCATCGCGTTCCGTGACGTGGGTCGAGCGTGGAGGTTAGCGTTAACAGAGCTCCTCACTACACCACAGCTCAGAGCCGACTGCCTTTTTCAGCGTCGCTTGCCAACATACCCCCCTCCAATCGCAGCCCGTCAGAGCGGTGCTGGGCGCGCCTGGAGCGGCGGGAAAAAAATCAGTACACTTATTTTCCGGACGAACCCTGGAGGAGGCTCATTACTTTATATTTGCGGTTTGTGTGAAACCAGGGAAAGCGTTGACGTGCCAAATAGTAGAGAGAATTAAGCTGATCAGCCTAGGGCCAGGTTACGTTTGATATTTACATGTCAAGTCACCCAAGCCGTCTAAATTCCGTAAGCGTATTACGTATCTCACGCTGTACATTCGCATTCCGGCATGAGAATCGCAGGCGTTGAAAAATAATCTACTTTGGTTATTGTTAGCGTATTTCGCTCTTGAAGGAGTTTAGTGTAAGAGCGGTCAGCTACTAAGTGGAGGAATAACGTCCCGGTGTTTCTGAACGGACGCTCAACTTGACTCAATCTGTGTAATTTTTAGTGTACCAGACCTTCTTGGAGGACCCTCAGGCAGCGCTTGCAGAGGAAATGCCACATGAATATTTTCCGCCGTATCGGGACTTAAGGTGGGTTGGGTATGAGAAGAGCTTTCATAGAACACAATCTGTCAGATTGGTTACTTTGATTTGGTTGTTCTCCCCTTCTAATCCTGGAATGAAAATACGAATTTGCATTATTTTTCTCCCGATCGTACGAATATTCCACCTCATTTCGTCTAACTTTGATTTTTTAAAGCAAGTTGACTTGTTGCAATTCGATCGCATCTCTCTGGCCCATCAGACGCACGTCGTAGTACTTTGAATGCGATCCTTCTCGGTTCGGGCGGTAGCCACTGAGCGATGGAGGTGGTTTTCTTTCGTGAGGTGCTCTTCCACGGCTCGGCATCGGTCACTGCAAGCGTCTGGTAATCTCTCTCCGAACCCTCCACACTGCCTGCACTCGAAGGTGCTTGCCAAAACTCGTTATCCAAGGGGGCTGGGTGGTACTCAGGTTGGATCAGTCCACAATTCTAATCACCTCCATTCCTCACGGCACTTTTTCTCCTCAATAATAGGTTTGTGAAACGGATAAGACTAGCAATTATTTTTTCGTAACTGTTTCGGCGCCGTGAAGGAGTGTTCTGTTGTTAAAAAATCAGCAATTATGATAGTTTCGTATGGTTAAAATGGAACAGATTGGTTATCTTATAGGATTTTTTGCTTGTTACCAAGATCTTCCCAAAATTCTTAAAGTTATCGTGAAAATAATTCAGAATATTTAGCTCAGAATGCCGTGTCAAGTCCTATAGCATCTACATGGAGCCAGTCCTTGTCTGGTCACAAGCCCGATTCTCATTGCCTTTTGAGTTACCTGCACAAACAGTTTTTTTGTAACTTATAATAATGTCTTCCTCTGTTCTTTCTCGGAGAGTTTTCTTCATATTAAATCTAATGAAAATGTACATGAAATACCAAATGATTTCCATAAAAAAAGTAAATAGTAATGAATTGCTGAAAAGCAGTACATAGCCTGAGGAGCTGTCGTTGAAACTTTCAGGATTCGTCGATTATGTTATTAATAAAACACCAATATATTTTAGTTCCTTCATTAGCTTTATAATTATAAATTAAGGAATTGTTAGTAAAATTAATTGCAATTCCAAATAGTTCATCATTTTGTATTGAGGGACTGCAAGTGCATATCTATTAATAGGATTTGCCGAGAGCTTTGCGCAGGGTGACTTTCGATGAATGGAGCGGGAAAGTTTTTATGGCATCCATGATGACTAATTAAATTTCTTATTAATTATGATGAATGCAGCTGTGCTTCGTTCTTACTGTGGTGAGGGTGCTCATTAATCACACAACTTCGAGGCCGTTTTTGCCTCTCCCAATCTCGTCTGCGAATAGCGGAACCTGAAGGTTGGCAATCTAGGGAAAAGCTAATTTTATTTCGCTTCACGTCCTATTATTTTTTGAGCCCACGTGATCTCTCTTTGCATTCGTTATTGTAATTTTCGGCACCAGGCGCAGGCGAGCAAAACTGGCATGCAAATGAATGCACGTCACTGTCATGCGCAATTCGTCTTCGGGCCATTTCTCTCTCCCTCCTCCTCTCGTCCCCTTCTCTGAGATGCGCAGGGGGATGGGACTCGGGAGGGTGTTCCTGAGGGCATTGGTGCAGACAGGGTTGCCTCCATCGATCACTCGCTGGCCGCACCCACGGATATTTTAAGGCTGTCACTCGAGATTAAATGCGAAAGTGCAGGCGGACGATACACTCATCTGGTACGCCCGCCAGCTTAGCCG
Organism: Hetaerina titia; assembly: GCA_037158775.1. NCBI lineage: Eukaryota > Metazoa > Arthropoda > Insecta > Odonata > Calopterygidae > Hetaerina > Hetaerina titia. The sequence goes on along the minus strand of CM073772.1, from coordinate 103,617,173 downwards.
TCCCTACTTTGTTTGCCATGATCTCATATGCAGTCCTCGGGCGCCGAGCCGCGGCCGACCCAACAATGATCTTGACGAGCTTGTCTTCGTCCTTCCTACAATCCTTTCTAGCTACATGCCAAGCCCTGGCTGAGCTCCCTCAGAAAGTAGGGCCCACCAAAGCTAACGAAAGATCGCGGTATCTGTTCGAGTCATGTTAATGAATGTATTTTTGAAATTTATTTGCAAGCATAGGGATGAATGTACCTTATTTTAAGAATACTTAGTATTTAAGTGATACTCTTAGTATCCCAGGTGAGCAGAGAGAAACTTATTGGCAAAGAAGTATAACTATCCTATGCTCATAACAAACGGTGATTGGTGAAGTCAATATTTATGATTTATCGCTTTATTGCTCGCTTTTTATTCAAAATCATTATGCGAACCTAATCTTTTTAACATCCAGTCGATTGATTTACTTAGAAAGTTGTTCTGTGAATCATGAATAGCATTCAAGTATAGCTCGTTGTCAGATTCCTACTGGATTTTGATTTGGGTTAATTTGCGACCTCTTCCCCTAGCTTTTTCTGTTTTTAGTCCTCTTAATGCTTGTTAACGTTGGTTATTTATGAATACAAAGCGCTGATTCTAAATAGAATAGATGAATTCATAGGTGTTCAGTATAATTATCGGACCCCATTTCGGTTTCATGCTGTAGATTTAAATTTGTATCAATCCATTTAAGAGGATTTGATGATGAAACATGGAACTGTATACACAAAAGAGAATTTTGAAGTGATCTTGAAGTGATTTTGAAGTCATTTTTTTGTATAACATATTATGATTTTCAAATTCACTCTTCATCTTGATGTGAGTCCGCTATTGTGAGATATCGTGAAAAGTAGAGACCTGGAAGTTTTAATCGATTCAGTACCGGTAACCTATTCTGAGAATTTTTGGAATAAAGAATTGTGCGAAAAATTGAGCCAAGATAGTGTCAGGCGTCACTTGGTGAAACCGTTTTACGTTCATTTTTAAGAATTAATCACCTGGTAGACTGTCACACTTAAATGCTTGGAAATATCAGTACCAGGTAATCTTAATTATTCATATGAAGGAAAACAAGGTTTTTGGCAATGTTTGAATGTTTTTATATTGTTGTTTGAATGATCTGGTCCCATAAAATGGGTCATACCCCAAGATCCGGGGAGTCACATTAGGGCATGGTAATTGGGGGAAGTGATTCGCTCATTCAATACTCATGTAGAATGTTAGATGTGCTTCAGAAGCAGTCTGAGGTGAATTCTTAGATAAATACGCTGACATTTCTTTTACTCATCCCGATCAACGAAGAGATGAGAATGCCGAGGGACTGGAGTAGTTCAAACATTTTGCAACTACTTTCGAAACGGGTTCAACAAAGCCAGGGCCCACACAATCTTTTCATGTAATACTTAATTTCATCTGGGTTATTGGGTTACTTTCAACCGAGAAATAGTCTTGGGAGTTACTTTCCCCACGGATGTTAGACCCGGTGTTCTTTAAGCAGACATTCATGTAAGTTTTGACATCAAGAGGGGTGGTAGCGGCTGGTTTCCAGATAGCAATGTACGTAGTAGGCACCACTGCACGAGACCCTTGCCTGGATCTACTCCCATCGCGCACGAAGCTAGGGTCAGTATTATTTTACCCAGTGGAAGCAAATTTTCCGCAATATTAACTTCCCCGATGTTTCCTTAGTGTCATGTTATTTCCTTCGGCGTCTTTCCTCAGGTTTCCCCTTGGCTCGGTGGCATTTGTGTCGAACTCCGTCTTTGCAATTTTATTATGACTGCCGTGCGACGTTTTCTTAATTTTATTTGGCGCGACAAAGAGCTCGGTGTTAGTTTCACTCCCGTTTCCATGAAGAAAGTTAACGGAGCGAGGGGAAAGAGATATGGGGTGGAGGAGGGAGGACATGGGATGACGGAAAATCGGAAACCCTTCGAGTGTGACAGGGAATGAGGGTGGAGAGGGTGAGTTGCCAGAGGGTTGGTCGCTCGAGAGGGATTTGCTGGGATCGTGGGGGCGGGGGGGCAAAGGAAGATGGACAAGTGGGCAGGCGCGGGGGCAGGTTCCGCGAGAGGGGTTCGTTGACTTCGCTGCAAAGAGAAGGGCAGGCTCAGAATCTTACCTTTCCGGTACATGCGTGCAAAGGTAAAAGGGAGGGGTGGTGTGGGGGGCTCTCCCGCCACCCCCTCCGCTATTCCCGCTTCGAAAAGAAGACGGTGGACGGGCTGAGTGCGGTACGACGGAATGGATGCTTGGATTGCCGACCGCAATATGCCGTTTTACTACAAACATTAATTTTCCCATTTCACCCTTTTCCTTTCGTTATTCCCTCGTTTAAAGTAGTCGGCGAGAAATGTACTATTCATTCCATTGAATGTTCAGGAAATATTCTGGACTGATGCACACCGTCCTGCTGAATTAGCATAGTGGGTCGTTGGTTTGATAATTGTCCCGTATTCCCTATATTCGGATCTCAGCAAGGCAACGACGTAAGTTTCGCATGGATATCCTTTTTCTTTTAAGCAGACAAGTTTATTGTGAGAAATATCCTTGAGCTTGATGAAATTCAAAATGATGTATTCAACTGCGACCCGGATGCTTGCTTGCAGATATTATAAATGCTCACTTGGGGAACGTGTGATTTATAGAATTGGCAGTAGAAAGTCATAACGGGGATCTTGGGATATGTTCAGCCGATTGAAGTATAATAATTGTTTTCCGGTTTATCTATGATCGTGAATGCGCCATCGAATTTGCCTTTCTTGCCCACCCGTCAGGTGCTGCTGCTGTGTTAGAAGTGACCGTTTGGATTTTTATTGTGAATCTGCGGAGGAAATAGCCTTCCCAATTCTTGAGAACAATTTAAACGCGAATTTACTTCGTGGTGGGCTACCGAGTACGCCAGTGGTTTCGAGGTTTCCATCTGCTGACTGATCGTATACTCGAACTGCTGGGTTCATGTCTGGAGAGGTATGCGTGCATCTTGGGTTGCTTGCTCGTCAGGGGGGGAGAGGGCGTTGGAGATTTGAACGGGCGGGTGAGTGAACGTGTGAGAGAGGCATGCCATTAGCCGTAACATCGCCTTCTCTCCGCGCCCGCCCTTCCCGGTCGTCGTCCCCCACGCCAGTCCTCACCTGTTCCTCCTTCCCCCCGCCCTCGATTCGATTTATGCCTGCACGGATGGACGTTTCGCAGTGCGCCGACTGAAATTGTCAGCCTCCGCCTTCTTTCTCCCTCTCGCCTTCTCGTTTCTCCGGTCGGCGCCGGAATTGGGGGGTGAAATCGTTTTGGTGTTTCCAGCTTTCCTTTCTCCCTCGGGCGCGAAATCACTTCCTTCCTAACACCACTCTGTTTTCATTGATTGCCTTCTCTTATTTTAAATGGTTGGACGAGCTTGTTGTACCTATGGTCGCACTTATTACACTCGCATAAAATCTTACATTTCTGTGCAAGAAATACATTTCGCCCGAAGAAATGTTCTTAATCGTTTTAATATATTAGACTAACGGAGGCTAAATGACAAATCCTTTTACTAGAATAATAATATTCGGAAAATGATGGTATGCATTTAAAAAACCTAATACTGATGATTATTTCCCACAGTTTAGATGCTAGTAAAGCCTATTTTTACCTTGCTGAATAAAGTTCATATTAAAATGATAGAGTATTATATATATATATATATATATATATATATATATATATATATATATATATATATATATAGATGATGCGGAAGTACTCACGAGAGCAATATAACTTTTGGACGGCACCATATAACACAGAATAAAACAGATAACACGTAAAAGGACACTCACACTGTAGATGATTTGAGCTTTCGGCCTACTCCGAGGCCTTCTTCAGGTCAGACTCATATATATATATATATATATATATATATATATATATATATATACGCGCACACACACGAGTATAATTGCACCAAGATTGCACTAGCAAACAGAAACACACCAAAAAGAAACTCACCCGTATTCCATAGAATATACACATTTTCTAAGGTATGTAGCTCTTGCAGGGTGGTTTCAAGTGGAGAACCCATTTAGGTTGGTGTGTTAAGATTGAAACACCTTCGGCATAAAAATTTATTCCATGATCCGGTCCTGTTGGTCAAGTTCTACCGAAAGTCGTGAATTTTGTGTTCGAAAACCTTCATTCAAATTTGTTTCTCTTCCACGGCGTGGGTTTCAGCCCACGTCCAATAATGATGACCTCATAAGTGGAAACCTAGGTCGTGGAATACAGAGTTTTGGTGCAAATATCGATAATTACCATGTTGGTAATTTTTTTCTCGTAAATTCAGGTAAAGGGGAGACATTTTGAATTCAAAATTGAAGCAGACCTCCGTGCGTGAGGACAGTTTCCAGAAAATCTTTCGAGATGTCGAGGCTTTTCGAGTATCCTCATTTCGGTGGCCGGGGGAGAAGGGGAGGCGGGGGCGGGAGTGAGATCGCGGAGGGTGCACAGGCTTGCGGTGCGCGTGTCAGCGTGGGTGGCAGCCAACCCACCACCACCCGTGTGTACATACGGAGGCGCGGCAGAGCTCTGGGATCGGCCTTCCCCGTCGTCGGCGGACGAGCCTTGGACCCCGCGCAGGTGCGAGCCCTATGCACTTTCGTCTCCGCGTCCAAGATAAAACTCCAAATCCCATCCTACGTAGAATCTAAATATTCCATATTCTGCTTCGTCCCGTTCTTGGAGGACGGCGTCTTATGCTTCTTGCCTTGACGATTATCCGTTCCTTAAGGCCACGACTCACTGTATAGACTCAAGGAACCATATGATTACAGATTCCTGCTACCTATATACCTTTACTACCTTTACTCGATAGTTGGTTTATAGTATAACATACATCATATCGTATATAATAATCATCGATAGAATTTACCGAGAGTTATGTGGCTAAGATAAGCTGGTTGACTTTTAAGAATACGGTGTTTGTGGGTAGTAAATTTTTTAGAAAATTGGCCTCCTTTTGTTTTGTTGTTTTTATACGGGTGAATATTATTTAATGACGTTGAACCTTATATCTTTCGACCTACTTCGATTAGATATTTCACACCATTCTCTTTTTATCCTTCAAATGTTATCTTCGGTCGTACCATTCAGGAAGAGCCCATTACTTCCGTAGTAAGAGTTTCACCAAGCAATGGTATTACTTCAAACATATCGAGTTGCAAAATTGAGGGCCCTTGATAAACATATTTTCGGTGACCAACTAGATGGATTCAGTTTACCTCTCGGACCCGATATTTGGGAAGCACTATATCGAAATCAAAAAAACGAATGGAAAAGGGATTATTTTTTCCTTACCTCCTGCGTTCTATTTCTTTTAAATTTAAGCTGTTTAGTTTCTCCATGGTAGTAATGTTCCACGCGAAGAGACGACACTAATGGATTCTTGGGGGACGAAACTCCAAGGAGTGACGTAACATCCTCTTCTGCGCGCTCGCACGAACTTCACGTTATGTCCTCTTCCACGTCCGAGGTCATTCCGGGGTCACGATGACTCTGGATTACGTTGCTCTAACGTCCTCCTTTTCTTATCTCAGCCACGTTTTATCCAAGTAATGCTACGTGTGAGTAACGATCAAGGAAAATGTCCACGACAAGTCATGAAATGTCTTCGGTCGATTTCATATTTTTAGGTCGCCTTTGCTGAGTTCGTTTGTAGAATTAATAGTCACGAATGAATTATTAAGATTTCATAACCTCGGGGAAAGGATTCGTGGCAGTCATTTTTTCTGAGAATTTAGAACCTATTTAAAAATTAAATTCATTTTTGTAATTATGCTTAAAATATTTATTAATCTAGATATTTGATGCTTTGATTTGAAAAAAATATGGTATAATTGCTATTTTAAATACATTTGGCCACGTAATATTAGAATGAATATTTCGATATGAAAATAAAAGCTAAGGAAATTCGTATATGGCAGGTGTTTTTGATTCCCCAAAGCATATGGCGCAGACACGTTTCGGGTCCCGTTGGAGGCTTGTGGCTTTTCGCTTTCACATGTGCCTTATTTATTAAAAGATATTTTCCATGAGTGTTCGTGGTTGTCAGTTAACCAGTCAACTGCTCTGGTCACCGTCACGCCGAACTACACGGTTTTAGCTGTGAGATACCAAACGTGAAGAGAAACGGACACTCGGCAATTTATTATATGTTTTTATCCAAAATCGCCCTTATTTTGAAAATGTAATTCTTCGTGGGCACGATTTTAGATTCAATTTAGAGGGAAATTATTTTCTCCCTTCCCACCTGATGGGAGATATATATTATTTTTAAAAGCACCTTATTAAGCCCATTAAGCCATCCATGGCTCCTCATGTGCACCACCGGCCGCATCGTCGCCTTATCCATTTTCTCTCGTAAAAAAATGCCCACTATGAGACTTTTAGTCTTCGATATGCTTGTTAATTCGCGCAAAAGCGGAGCAGGAGGAAGACGAAGCCCTTAATCTTAATTGATCGCGGCGAGGAAGAGTTGGCTTCTTCCTCTCCGGAGCCTTCACTCCCTCCCTCCCCGGCCGCTTCCCCTCCCGCCAGCCGGCAACTTCGGCCCGCCTGGTCCCTTGGTAATTTAGTTACGGTAAGGCTCAGGGGGAATAGGTTTTTGGGGGAGTTACCTCAGATTTGCATTCATTCCACTTTTCCGCCGTCGTGGAAAGAGGTCCGTGAACAGGTTTTCAGCGATTCGCACGGATTGCTCTCTTACGGCGATGGCGGCCGGATATATGGAAGCCATCAAATCAGTTTCAAACGTTACCCCCGGCGTAATTTGACGTCTCGTTTCCGTTGCTTTATTGTCGTTCTCTTATTGTATGGCATTAAGGAAGCAATAACATCGCGTTTCTTCCAGCGAGGACATTTTTCTCCTTCTAGTTCGGCACCGAGGCTAGTTTCTTATGCTCGGAATGAGTAACCATGACTGCAATGATCCTTGCGGTAAGTAATGCTCGATCGCTCCAATGCTTGTCGTGCAGTTCCCACAATAGGGAGATGTGTGAACTTCCGTATAATGTTACTCATTAAATGTGCCATAATTAAGTGGTTAATGTAATGATGCCATGATTGGAAAATTATACATGTTTTTGCATAGTTTACATTTTAAAGGCACTAATTTTAGCCTCAGTTTTTGTGCATGCAGATTAAATCTGTAAGCATGACATAACCGGTGACCTCACCTCCATCAATCTAACAAATATGTAAAGTAACTACATGGAATTTCATAGTTGACTTCAGTATATGGCGCTTTCGTTTGTGTAAGCTATTTAGTGTCATTTATTTGTTTAAGATTCCCCTTTCCTATAACCTCAATGTTAGCTCCGACGTTAGTGTTAAACCGTAAGGTTTGTCCCTAGTAATTAAGGATAATTCGGATGCTGTTGTCGTAGTCATGGAGTAATGTCTTTCCACGCCCTCCAAGCCACGCCAAGTTTTACTTAAAGGCTGTAAAGAAAACTACCGGAGCCAATGAAATTCAGTGGTTTCTCAAAGATTGATAAGTTAGCGCTTCCAGAAATGGCTAGTGAACCATAACTGAGAAGTCTGTATGGAAAAAAACCCTCTTCCTGACGGCTGTATTTCGAGCGGAACTATGGTTCGTGTTCTTTGCCATTTTAGGATGGATTTATTCTCACCGTCTGCCTCGTATTGCCTTCTCGCCCCGCCCAATTGACCTTTGGTGGCAAGACGAAATGATTAGTCAATTGAGTGATACATTCATCTGAACTCCTGACCAATAGGTCGTGGGTTAGGACACTTCCTAAGGCGAGGTTGTTGTATGAACTCAGTCCGCACCATGACAAGACGTCATTGCTATGCTTCACGAACTTCCAGTGGTTTCTGCGAAGCTAAGCAGTGCGTCTGCCAATATTATTCGCAGATACGATAATTTCGAACCCTTTCAATGATATAGCAACAAAGATGATATAGCTCTTCAACAGAGCTCATTTATGGCAGTTCTCTTTCCTGAGGTCCAGAATACATGCAGCGCTCCACTTAATATCTGTACCATTAGGATACTGAGGAAGAAACAATGAAGGTAAAATTTAAATTATGTCAATAAATAAGGTCATACAGAAGTATCCAATTTGAAGTAGATATGTTCCGGAAAAAGCTCATTCATGTTTATTAGTGATTTGCTTCTTTTTGCTCTTTTCTCGTCAGTGTACCTTGTCATTCATCAAACAAAATAACGAAGATCTGCTGTTGAAATAACATAGTAAAATTTTAAATTCCAATAATGTTTTAATCATTTGACTTGTAAAATAACTTTTTCCTGATATCTGTGCACATTATTCATAGCCGATAGCCGCTAGATAGATTGACACTAAGTTAATTTACTAACCTTAAATAATAGCAGTGTTTCGGCTGACTGAGATTCCGTCATATTTCGGTGAAGACCTTTGAATCGCTAGTACATTTAGTGACTCCTTCTTCGTGAAAAATGTAAGATAGTAATATTTGCTCCATTTGTACTCTTGACATCTAGTTCTTTTGTTCTCTGCCAACAACCACCACACACACCGGCTTACTTTCCTCATACAGCAATAAGTTACCCTTGATTCTGGCGTGTCTGCATGTGTTGACTGCTATGTTAACAGGTGAAATATTGATCTCTGTACCCAGCGACGTTTTGGCACATGGAGAGTATTAATGGATGCTTGAAAATTCCAAAATAAATCATAATTTCTGAAGTTGTTCGTACGTCATGTTGAGGTTACATGTGAGTCGGACACCAGCAGTCAGGACTCCGGCAGTCCTTCTATACGCACATTTCCTAACTGGGGAGATGTTTTCATATCTCTTGTTGATGCTAAATGTTGAACAAGAGTGAGAGAAGAGTTTGAAGTAATCACCCTTTGGTAACATGGAAACTGCATACAGGAACTGAAGAAGTTTCATGAAAAGAGAGACAAAAGTAATCAGTCGATGGTGATTATTTCAATTGTGTGGCTCTCTCTCCGCTAACCCGTACGTTAATCATTCCCCTAGCTCACTGTCCCCTTCGCTCCCCTTTCCGGTCGCGACATCTCTTTCTTTCCCTTCCGCCGACCTCTTCCTCATTTTTCCCCTTGCACCTCCTCCTCCCTCCCCGCAACTCCCTTGCCCGAGGTTCCCCTCTCTCCCCTCACGGCTCTCCCTCGGAATATTTCATCCTTTCCGAGCTCGGAACCAAGTTCCTAATGAAAGGTTTGCCGCAATCCAGGGCCACAAAACGTCACTGTTGATATAGACTACTGGTTGACTCGATGATTTTTAAGCAATACTTTGTGCATCATGTTTGAAATCCGACGGGTCAAAGGATGCTAACGATTTTGAATAATTTGCTTTAGGTTTATGGAATTGTTGCTTTTAAATGAAGGATTTGACATTTTCGTGGCGTGTGGTGTGAGTGCCGTATCCACGGTTATTGTACGAGTGTATTCACTTTTGAGTCTAGGATCATGCGTTATTTTAATCGATGGAAGTACATATGTATCATTGGAAACGTGGAAAATTATATCATAGGGAAAGAGCAGCGTGCATGAAACGTATCAATGTGCCAGAGGAAAATTAAATATGCAGGTATTGGTTAATGTTGAAGAAAATTTTCTTTTAATAACCGAACATATTAGTTTTTTACTTTTCCCACTCCGAAAGAAAATGGCTTGAACTGAGGGTAAGCTTAGGTGTGACAGAATATGGACTACACAATTCCAGCGATTATGAAAAGATGGAGACGTTAACTCTTCCATTTGTATCCCATCCTTTTCCCGTGTTGTTTTCGTCGTCGTTCCTCTTCTCCTCTCCCGCCCCTTGCCTCTCTCCTGCCTCCCATTCTCTTTCTCTCGGTTTCCCTAGTTCCTATCATGCGTGCCGTCTGCTCCTCCTCCCGACTTCTCTCTCCCTTTCATATCGGATTTCGTTTCTATCGCTCCACCGCCTGGACTTCTCTCCCCCACGTGGATCGTGCATTAATTTGGGTTTCCTTTTTCAAAAAATCCAAAGATGTCAACTTTCATGCCTGACTTTGGAGTATTCAATTATTTATGGTCCTCCTTTCACCTGGAATTCTTATAAAATTCTCCCCTTTAATTGGTAACATTTTCCTCTTCTTTGTTTTGTTCTCTATTAATGGTTTAATTTTAGTCTTTGTCGTATCCATGTGTGTACGCATCTGCTTCGTTCGTCAGATTCCTATTTCAGTGTGTATATTTTCTTAATATAAATGCCTTCCATATTTCATATTTTCCAATTATTCTTGATGATTCGATTAATGCTTTCCGTGTATTTCCTATTGCTCATGCATTGTGCTCAGCAGACCGTAGTTACTCATCAAATCTTATGCTTTGTGAGAACAAGAAGCGAATAATCGTGGTAAGCTATGAGAAGGAATAATGATTACTAGTTAGAATTGGCAAATTATGGAAACCCATTCATGATAACTTATATCTTTTTATATGTGTCGTGAAGGAAAGTGTCATGAGAGTCAATAATAATTTAAACGTAGAAGCGAAACAGCGCTAACGAACATAAAACACAGGAATACATACCAAAGAAACTCACGTATTCCGAATTTTTGGCGACCAAAACAGTCTTCCTCTGGGGAAAGCAGGAACTGAGTGAGAGGAGAAGGTGGTTTGGCCACCGATTCGGAATACGTGGGTTTCATTGGTATGGAAATGTGTGTGTATACATGTACATACATGTATATATTATGTGTGTGTGTGTACCTGTATATATACATATTGCTTCTTAATAATACTCGTCATTCATCTTTATGAGAGCATAGTATAATCATTTGCATTCCTTTTTATCGCATGCATTTTCGGTGTTTTAAAAAAAGTTTCCTTCCATGTTTGATTATTCCCGGTCTGTCGAGAGTCTCAGATGTGTGAGTTGTAGTGGACTCTTTCTTCAAATCCTCTAAATTCGTCGCGGGTTGAATTTGCGTTGGTCTCGGCGGATCCCGAATCTTTCCTACCCAACTCCGTGATCTTTTTTAGCATACACGGGGGGCGCAAAATATTTTATTGCGAGCATTAATTTTTCAAAGTACGAACAGTACACGATATGCAAAGTATTCATGGCGAGTACATCCATCACTTTCTCCGGCCCCGCTCCTTTCGTTTCTTCTCGGCCCGCCGCCATCCCTGGCTCGCTCACTGGGTGAAAAAGTTCGTCAGACCCGTCCCGGAGTCGCTGACTCTCTACAAGGACATGGCCGAGGGTTGATGGCCGATTCGGTGAGAGGATGAGGAGCCTTGGCGAGTGCCGATCATAATTGCGACGCAGGGGGAGGGGAAGGTTGGAGGGGAGGGCGAGGAGGGGGCCCAGATAGAAGAGGGAAAGAGTTTCGGGGGGAGGGGATGTGCTTCGGAGGAGTGCCCGGCGGTGTTTTCGGGTTTTCCTTAGGTCGGCACGACGGGCGGGGAGGAAGGAGGGAGGGAGGACATGGAGGGATGAGTCCGCGTGTGTTGCGAATTGCCAAGAGGTAAAGGGGGGTGGGCAGGCGAGAGAGTAAGTGGAAGGGAATGGTCCTTAGGACGAGGTTCTCCTCTTTCGATGCACGGGATAAGGGAAGAGAGAGAGGGAGAGAGAGATTGGACGGGGATATGCGAGGTCTATCAGTGTCCTGTATTTTGTTTCGCCCGGGGGAGTGGGCGGGGGTTGGGTTTTCGCTTTGATTTAAAGCCACTTTCCACGCGACATTGTTTTCTCTATTCCATTTTATGGTCCTCTCATCATGAACGAGTAGTTTTTTGTCTGATTTGTGTTTGCTCTTGGAGGTCGCATCTAGCAGCATAGAATATTCAGCTTCTTTGTTACAATGGACAAGATTTGGATGAGGGCGTTTGCTTATTTGTTTTCAACCAAGGTCACAGTAATTTGGCGTATCTCCTTCGTTGGCCTAACGCTTGGGTTTCGAAGCAAATTGCATATTCCTACGAATTAATTTTAGAGTGACATACTAACGGATGTTTATTATTTCCTGAGAAAACCTCATTGAATATAATGCCGGAGCATATGTCTGTTCAGTATGACCATCCCCACTGTCCTTTTACACTGACGGAATTATGGCCGTGGCTATAATGTTGGGCTGTGAAGAAGGAAGACTTTTTTACCACCAGAGTTACCGGTGGATCATGGTTTGCAGATGATATAAACGGCACGGGCAATGAATTATGGTGCAAATATTGAGCGTTTTTCAAATGTAAATTCATAATGCAAAACGGCAGAACTTACTTGTGAGCTTTCTTAAATTTACGTTAAATTAAATCGATATAATGTATGCGTTCATTTATTTTACTTATGTTGCATTGGTCCGAAAACAGCACTTCGGCCTTTACATAGGAATAAGGAAGGGAAAATGGGCTTCATGGTAGGCATGACGCATGTAATCGATCCATGAAACAATTCAAATGGAGAATCACATGATGATGAAGACGGCCAATTTTATTTTCATCCTGCTTGTGTCTTTGGTGCGTAATGAGACGATTGCCACCTTCCATTGCCCATTCACTGGTTATTGGTCCAACGTTAAAACTTCAATAAACTGACGACGGAAGGATTGGCCCTTACAAAGTTTGCTCGTATCCATGTTCCCCCGGTCCATGCCATTTGATGGGATTCATTTTGGCGTCGGAATCTAAAGAAACTGCTCAGATTTGATCTTTTAAATCTCTTTTCGGTCTCATGCGTATTTTTACAAATGTTCTTTTCTTGGTTTATCTTGTGATCTGATGGAATGAAGTGGCGTCTTTGCAGCATCTCCACCACCCAGTTTAACTTCCGATTCGGTTTCCCGAATGTTTGCCTCCGGATTCGTCGCACCGACTGGCCGATTTTATTTGAACGTGTTTGGAGGTGTGTTAATCGTGACCGTGGACTCGGCTCCCGCTCAGGTAGAGGTTTTTTCGTTTTGATCGGAAGAAATAAAAGGTTTGGCAAACCCTGCCGCGGATTCGTGCGGAGACCATCGGTTCGCATTTTTAGAGCTCATTGCCATTCTCTCCTCCCGCTCACGTCCCCCTGGGAAATTTGTATCTTTTTTTGTGCCGAGACTTAGCATTGAAATGGTTCCAACTGGTTTCTCTCACGTCCGCTTGCTCACCTTATTCGGTAGATTTTACGAGTATAGCAGTCGCCTTCCTCTACGGTATCGGGTACTGGCAGTAGAATTATTTTTTTGTGTAAATTATTTAGAATTTTAAAAGATGCCCCCCTCGGTCCCTCCCCCATTTTTTGGGTTGTTTTCTGTGGCATGTCAGAGAAGTAGTAATAAAATGAGTTCATATTTAATATGATTTCGTATGTTTTGAAAGATTATGTGTGCGATAGCTTTTAGTAATAAGGCGGCCATTTGGGAAATTTGTGGATAACTACACCTGTAGATGGAAGTGATTTTGCGCATTTATTTTTCCCATTTTTCAGTTTTTGATGATTTCCTTGCTTGAACTGCAATATTTTTATTGAAGTTTTTTGTGTGTTTACGGTACAAATTTTACCGATTATGTTTATATTTTAATTAAGTTCACTTGTCTATAGCTACTCTGAATGGCCTCCACAACTAAGTATAACGGCCTTTGTACTAATATTTAATTGAATGTTCACTGGAAGGCAGTACTAAGAATGCCGGATTTCACTTTTTTTTTAAGTTTTCTGGGTAATCTTGAGAGGTGGAGGGTATAATTATCGTTCGTCTTGTTTGGTTGGAAAGTCGGGGGAAAGGAAACCATTTTGTTGCTGCACATATTTGAGTTCATCCGAGTCGTCACAAGTTCCACCCGCGAAAAAACAAGCAAATTGACTCAATCGTGTCAATAAACGGCTGCAAAAGTCACAACTTAACGAAAATGTATTTACACATATTTGTTTTTATAATAACCAGGGTAAAACATTTTATGGCGAAGCATTCTGAAAAAATATCAGATTTTTCAACAATTTCGGAATCAATTACGTATTCATTCATAAATAAGGATTTATTTTTATTATTTAGCAAAAGTGAATATTTTTGTATTATTTTACCACTTATTACTATTAAAATTCTTCAGAAAACCAAGATTTCTCCATTTTTTTATAAAATATATGCATATTAAGGAGAGTCAAATGAAAACCTCGAAACTTATACATTTTTAGCCTCATAATTTCTTGGATGCAAATGATTTTGTTATGTTATTTTCAAATATAATATCTCTCTCCATGGAGTGCAATATAAATATTCCAGTCCTCACCAAGTCCACAAGAACTCGACAAATACCATGGGTTTTAACTGCTACGAAGGGCATGGGTGTCAATACTTGGTGAGCCTGACCTGTTCAAGGGGGTTGTCTTAGAGAAGTAATACTGTTTAGGAATTACCCGGTCCACAGTTTCTTGGGTCACTCATCAAACCATGGCTATCACTATTGCCGAATAACAGGACAGTGGAACACCATTTTAAAATTTTAGTGCACTTTCAAGGATTTCACTTGATTCACCCTCGTATTTCGGGCATAATCGGAAAAAGATAATTTCAGATTGATTTTTAGTAGCGTAAGGAAATCATACCTGCATGAAGAGAAAATGAAGGGTATGGCTTTGACGTAGTTGTTTCTGGTATTAGCTGTAGTAAAAGACGTCCATTAATTTTTCCCTTTAGTCTATCATTACCCTGAATATCGCTGAGAATTGATTGCCCTTCTCTCTCACTACCCATTTCTCCTGCCTGCACGCTTGTTTCCAGGTATCGAAGGTACTCCATTCATCGAAATAATTTGTCTCGCTGTCTGGCCGAATACACCTCTATTTGGGGCGTTTCTTCTTCTCTCAGTTACTTTTTACATGATTTGCTGCATCAACTTTTGAATGAAATTTATTGAAGGTCGCTACTTGAGCATCGACCTTCTCGACTTCCATTGAATTCTGTTCGAGTAAACATACGTAAGTATAAGTAAGGTTGACTCCCACCATATAACCAGAAATGGCCGTCGCTAAACCAGATACTTCAGAGAGAATACGAGGTCACGTGATACGGATAAACATTTTAAAGCGGACAATTCGGATGCAGTCTGTCGGAAGCTTCTTGTTCACTTTTCATTTTGATTTTGAAATCATGTTGACGTGCCTTGAATTTCTTTTTGCCATCCGTGTGTTTTTATAAATATTTATGTGGGCCTAGAGAGAAAAATAATTAATTGGACAAGAATTATTCAGATGCCTGCCAGTGAGCTAGCGTCATAATACTCCGTGGATCTACGACTTGGCTATCATTATTATTTTTCATATCACGTAATTTATTTCCACCAAATTCTTCGAGCCCAGTACCCGAACCTGGTAATGCTTTTTGTTGAGAATTTTAGTATTGATGAAAGGAATTCCCCTCGATTCAAAATGATCGTTGTGCGATTATACATACCAATCGCTTCTCGTCATCTAATAGCGTCTCATGAGGAGGAAGATCCGCTTGATTATTCCCTTGCAGAAACTATCGAAATATCTATTTGTGAAATTATTGGCAATGTTCCTGAGTGGATTACTCGTTTTATTTCCTCTCTTTTTCTTTGAATAAATCCATCATTTGATTTCTTTAGTGCTTTTTTATTTGTCGGAGCCACAACACACCTTCCCCCCTTAGAAGTTTTGCATTATGGAAATGTGATTCGCTGCGTGGGGTTAACTCCGTGGGAAACCTGATTTCCCAGTGAACGTGACCGGCCGTGGGGCGTCCGAGCCAACTTGGAAGTATCAACACTCGTGAACATGTGTAAATGACATATGTAATGTACTCTACTTTTAAAAATCACCGTTAAGTAAATCCGGGCTTTTCCTCGGCCAATCAACCAAAAATAACAGCAGCTAGAGCCATTTAGCACCAAAAATCGCGATGCCTTTCAATTGTGCTTTGTGCATGGAGAAAGCTTGACGCTGGGAATATGGGTATTAATTAATTAATTAATATGAATTAAGTATTTTTAAGGTTTTTGTATGCCAGTAGATAGGAGAATCGACTTATAAGAATTTCAAAATTCAATTGAACTGACGTATGAAAGCCGTCTTTTATTATATGGGCACATAGAAAATTCGTGAAAGCCTCTCAATCTTCTGGAGGAATAAGATCTAGAGGTCTAAGGGCACAATTCCTTCGGAGCGTCTTCGTTTTCTCCCGATGGTCATTGCTTGGCTCAAGTCAATCTAAAGAATTCTTAACCGTTATGTCATGTTTCAGTTGGCATAAAACCTGTCATTGAGATGTCAATCGGGCGTTGTGTTTCGTATATATCTTCACAAGGCCTCGCAAGCCGTCGCAAGGGTGTGTGGCGGAGGGTGTAAGGGCACAAATATGAATTCATCCAAACACAAATACGTGTGCACGCACTTTTGAGTTCACATACATGAGTACATGCCTATTAATAATACACAAACACACACGTGCTCTGGAGCATTATTACATGTCGTCGCACCGCAATTTCCCGCATATCGAGTTTCTGTTTCATGCATTTCTGTTGTCAAAGTAAGTTATGTGTACTTTTTCATCGGTTAGATGTCATGCTAATGTTTCCCCTATTATTAGAAACTGGTTTTGCAGATTGTGTTTGTCTTCTTGAACTTTTTTTATGCTTGAGACATATTTCCTAACCATTACAGACCGGTAATGGAATAAAAGTAATTATTACATTACCGGTCGTAATGTAATAATTACTTCCCCAATTAAGAGCTTCTGAGAACATCAGAGTCGCTTAACTAATAATTCAAGAAGCAATCGATTTGATTGAAAAAGTCGTTTATGATCTCTGCTTGCTTAGTCAGTAAAGATTATAATTTCATAAATTGTAATTGCGGGAGTTATGATTTACACTAAGAATGGAAAGGTCAGAGAATCAAGAGCATAATTTTCGTAACTATCTGTAATAACCATTAGGCATAAAGTGCGTAATGAGAAGACGCAGAAGTGTGCAGTGGAAGATTTGAACTTCTTCTCTTTTACGGTTGGTGACCAACACCTCCCGCCACAAGCCCTTGTGGTGGCTTGCGGGGTATTATGTAGATGTAGATGATAACAGCTGATACTTATTTTTAATTGTAACTTACCCATACGAATTTGAGTGCTTAACATGCCGATGTCTAATCGTAATCTTCTTCTTTATTTCAGGTGAGTGGATTTTTCGGGGTGTCCCGCGACTTTAACGAGAACTGCCCTGTACGAGTACATAAGTACCAATTAAAAATTTTCATTCATTATATGTGCATTAAAATGTGTCTCATGCATGGTGCGTGACTTTGCCTGTTCGTGTGCTGTGAATGCGTGGTGTGGGTACAGCCCCTGCCCTACACCTTCCCAGTAGCTTGAAGGGTATTGTGCAGGTAAAATTTATTCCTGTTATCATAATTTGCTTGTTTTTGTCTACCTGGTCACACTTCATATCAATGAAGAAGTTTTACTTATGTTGAAACGAAGTAAATCAAGTTATGTATTAGGGCAATTTTCACTTATTTTATTATCTGATGTATGAGTACTGACAAACATCATTGTAACTTTTGTCCGTATCCTATGTATGAACGACAGGTGGAACTTCAAGTTAATATTCTTCATAAGTAATAACGAGCCTTTGAACACTCCATGCCGTTGTTGCCAATTCTGCTTCCGTTCCGGTGACAATCCACGAAAATAATATCTGCTCGTCCTTTGGTCATGTAAAATGTCTGAAACAGTGTCAACGGCTTCATTTCTGAGAGAGGCGTGTTCTCCAACTTCAGTACGCTCGCATACACTTCACGCCAAGGGTAAGGATTCCTTTGGAAGTCTGGATAGTGGACATTTTAGCGAAGTTGGACGTAATTCTGGCTGACGTACGACTGCTCAACGGGTTTAGTCTCCGCGCTCGGCAATTAGGCACGACTCCCACCAACATCATCCCTCCCCCCATCGTGCGCGAACCCTCGCTGCTTTCTTCCGTCGTGCATGTCGAGGAGGGGGTGGGAGGAGAGGAGATAGAGGATGAGATAGGCAATTGTTCCTTTATGACGGCCGGGGCCTGTTCCATTCCTTGCTTTTCTCCGCGCCTCCCCCCCCCCCCGCCGTCGGCACCGGTGGTGGAGGCTTCATTATAATCCTTATTAATTCCCTCTCTTTCCATTCTACCCGACTGCTTCCTCTTCCCTCGCCTCGGCAAAATGGAACGAAATGAAGGGGATCGACGCCCCCCCCCCTCTCCCCCGTCCAAAAACGCCTTAGCCCTAGGGACCGGCATCAGTTCCCCTGGCCCCCATCTCCCCCGGGACTTCCTGCCGCGTTTCCATCCGGTCTTTTCTCGTGGAACGAGAGAAAAGCGAACATTCATATTGCTTTCAAGCACGGGAGCAAAGCTGGAAAACTGCATTTTTTGGTGAAAGGCAAACTGGTTTTTGTATCTAAAATTTGTTGGGTGGCTCGAGCTTAATCTCCGGCCAAGAAGGCTTGAAGGGGTGTTGTCTTTATTGTTTTTTTGCCGTGAGGCTATTTTTCTCACCCCGGATCTCTCGTTCATTTTCTCGTACTTTCGAAGGCGGCATTCGCCTTTTCTTGTTTTCACATATTTTACGATCCTGCTTGTAGGGTAACACCTTTTCTTTCTACCCTGCTATAAATTTGACCTCGTTGAAAATATTTGGAGCGAGAGTAAATGAAACGGCCTTAAATATTGACTTTGGCTGAATGAAAATTGCTTGCCTCCAAGTGTGTTCGTTGGTTTTATTTGATAGCATTACTTAGTGTACATCGTATTGGGAAGATTATTTTTCTGTATCATTGTTCTCATTCTTATCCACAATGTCGGAAGAATTCGTCTTATTTTTATTCTGATTCCCTCTTTCTATGGATATATCAATTTTATGACTTTTCTTTAAATCTTGAATCATAAGTATTAATACTATAAATATTTGAAATAGGATACCAGTGATTACTAGTAGTAGTGAGTACTAAACATACTAGTCTCTTACAAACACTAATGTTCCTTTTATTCGTCTTTCCACCGCGTTGATAGAGTTGATGCCTCCCATCTAATCACTTGTATCTTTTCTGAATGCTGACTCCCTAATATCGTTTCCACGGTCGTCGGCGCATCTAACAGGTCAGCACGTAGTCATTAATGAGAACCATCAAGATGGGGAATAGTATCAGCGCCCTTCCTGAGAAAGGACAGCTCCTCCTATTTAGATCACGTCAGTCGTTGAAATCTCCGTGCAACACCTGCTGTGACTTGCTTTTTATCCTAGAATGAATCTTTTTGAAGAGTCTCCGGGAAATGGGAGCGTTTGAAATAATTACGACAGTAAAATCACCGTGCACGAAGCACAGTGGCAGGTGAAATTTGCGGATTTGCCGGTCGCCAGGGATTTTCCCATTTGCCGACACCAAGGGATTCAATCGCTGGTGAAGAGAAAGGAGCTCAATTTATTTGTTCTCTTTAGTTTACAATAGCCATAAATGCAAGTACCTCATGCCTCTTAACCTAGCCTTTTCTCATGTAGCATGTCAGTTCTTAGGTGTTGATTGGTTTCAGAGTAGCGTGTTTGGTGTACGTGCGTGCTAATTGGTTGTCTTCGTTGAACCATCTTCCTACCCAGAAAGTAACCATGCGAATGAAAAATGGTAAATTCCCGAGTGCTGCTGGAGGTGTCTTTTGGGGAAGTCGGCATCGGCGCGGGGGCATTCCAACTCTTCGGAGCCGGTCTCTCCTCCACTTTCCTCGCATCTCCGTTTCCCTCTTCTCCTTCCGTCTCATTCTTTGTTTAGATTCTCACGAGAGCTGGAGGGGCGTGTTCTTAGCCTTGACGACTTTCCTTCTTTTTTTAGAAGTTAGGAGTGGAGCATCCACGTTCGTATTGGAGCCACCTCTTTCGGACGTGAGGCATTTAAGCCTCAAGTCGCAGTCGCGCCCTGAAGCTATCTCACCCCTGTCTTGTTTAAAAATTTCCCTTTTTCCCTCTCTCAGATTTGGCCGCTTGCTATGTTGAATTTTGCTATGTTGCGAGTGATCCAGGCGATGAATGACACCAATTCAGTAGGCATTGGTACCGGCCACGCGCGTGTTGAAAACGCCGCTGAAGAATGGACTATAGTATTTCTTAGAAAAAAAAAGGGATAGTGACTCTTCTCTCCTTGCATGGTTCTTTTGTTCCTAAATAGAACGTTTGTTTAAGTGTAAATTTTAGTGCACCTTAAAAATTTGATTAATTTTCTATCATCGAACGAATAAATAGTAGACGAGTATAGTAGATTAAATAACTATTTTATGATGGGAAGGTTTGTTAGGCCTATTAAATAAGTTTGTGATGATTATTATTTAAAAGTATTTGACTCCATATTGTTTATGGCGTGCAGCTGTGTTGATTCACTGATCTTTAGGAATAAAAATACTCGAAGCATTGTTCTCCGTGGTTTTATCCATGCGTAAGCGTTCTCTATTATTTGATTGTCCCTAATGGATCATCGTCGTGTGGTCCGAGCTTCAACTTATCATATCCTATCTTTGCTTCGACCTATCCTCATCGTTTAGCATTATTTCTTTTTAGTTTCATGAAAAAATGCGGGAATGCTGTCACTTCCAGAGGCACGAGATTCCACAAGAATTGACCTCGGGATTATTTGGTGAAAAATTAAACCGTGAACCCTAGAGCCGGTGGTCTTAATGCCAGAATATCCCTCAAAAAGGAAGCTTTCTTTACAGCAAAATCAACAGTTCTTTTTCGTTACCCGGCCTCACGAAACTCCCTGTCATCTCAGTTTCCTCCCAAGATTCGGGCGAGAGGAAAGGAAAAGACAGGAATGGAAGTATCCCTTTCACTAGCAACCGGCTTGGACCCGAGCCTTGTTTCCTTCTCCTGGATTTATCTTTCCCTCCAACGTCAGACGAAGTACAAGGAGGGAATGGACCCGTGGGATATAAGAATGTGGGCTCTCGTCCACGGAGGCGTGCGTGTGAGTTTGTGTACGGACAGGAGGGGCGCCCCACTGCAGGGTTAGAGAGAGTCTGGCTATGGGCGAGGTGGGAGGGGGGCGCAGTGGGGAGGGAGTGGATGTTTTCGGAGGTTTTGTTGAGAAAATCCCGTCCGACCCGAGCCCTTACTTCTTCCTCCATCCATCCACGCCCCCCCCTGGCCTCTTCTCCGCATCCCTTGCACGTGATAATGGGTCCGGCTCGGAGGATGTGGCTAGGTAGGAAGGGGAATGGAGAAGGGAGAAAGGGTTATGCCGTCGGGCGGAGGAGGGATGTTGGCGGGCGGATGTAGGATTTGTACGGACGGAGGGATCTCGAGAGTGGTCCAAGAAGGACGGGATAGGCGGAGAGAGAGTGGATGCTGTGGGAGGGGGGGCGCCCCCTCGCCTCCTCCCCTCCTCCTCCTCCTCATCGTAACAATTCCCCTCGCCATCCCGCCCCTTTCCTGCCCCGCTCCCCCCGCCCGAAAGGAGGAGTTCATGGTGCTTTTGAAGGGTATGCCGTGGGGTAAGGGCTTGACGATGAGATGATGTACGGGGAGGGGGAGGGCCCATGGGAATAGGGGTAGGGATGGGGGACCAAAGGGGCCTCAAGGAGTTAGTGAACTCCAGCGCGCGTTGCCCGGTCTTTTTTCGGGGTCCGTGACCGAGGAAGGTCATCGGGGGGAGGGGCGGCCGAGAGCGACGAAAGGGTCTTTGGTAAGGAGGATGCTTGTGGGGGGGTGAGGGGGATTCTGGGCGTGCCTTTGAGAGGCGGCGGCTACTGGGATGGTAACGGGGGCGCCGGGGCCCCTGGTAACTAGGTGACGTGCGCACTCTCTCTCTCTCGTTATCTGCATACATGCCCCAGGTAGGCCTAGTAAATCAGTTTCGTAGGCATGCCTTCTATTTGGTGGGAGCATCTCCAGAAGATATGGAACTAAGTGGTCGGATTAGTAAGTTATTTCACTGTAGGGAATATGGGATTTCAAGGCCTTGGATGACTCGGATGAAAAGGAGACGGGCAAAATTTCCGTCGTTGGCTACTATTGCCGAAGGAGTCTTTGCGTTCCTAACGGGCGTTTCATATGTCTGCGAGCCCCGTGTCAGCCTCTTAAAAATGAGTTTGCGTTTGCATTCACGGACGAATGGAATTATGGCGAAAGTTAATTTCGACAAGGCGCTCAAAAAAGTTATGAACCGAAAGATATCTCGAATATTTATCTGCAAGCGCATGTATTATTCAGGGGGGACCTCTCGTGACGAGGGTTAGCTTATCCCACAATGTATGTTTTCGTCAAATCTGATTCTCTTCCATTCTTCCTCTCTCTTCCCCTAATTATCCCCCGATGATTCACCCCGATACACAGTATAGTCCGCGTTGCCGCGTGTTTTTTTCGCTATGATTCATAATAGAGACGTTTGCAAAAGAATGGGACGAGAAACAACAGCGAAATTAACGGAACCCTCATGAACGCTTCAGTGAAGGTCGGTCTGAGCCCCAACGATAAATTAAGGCTAATCCGGAAAAATTGGGTACAGATGTAAAGAATTGGAGGGATCCGTGCAGGTCCGATCAGTGGGAGGTTGGAACGAGTCTTTGGAAGGAGTGGAGGGCCGGGAAGGCGGACGGCGCATCGCTCAACTGCCTATATGGAGGAAGGGCATCAAATCGCTGCCCACCCCCCTCATTTCCTCCCTCCCCTCAATCTCTCCCCCTCACTAATTGCCGTCTTCATGTTGAAACGAAATACATAACTCATGCGGATGGTCCACTCAGCCCTTTGTCGGAAAGAAATGGAAGATGCCTATCATGAATTTGCCGAAAATAGTGTCTCAAATGATTAGTTCATTTCAAAATCAGCCCCATGGTATTTCGATTATTCTGGGATGGATGTCAAGTAAATTTATATAATGAAATTTTATGGGTGAGGTCGATTAACTCGTACTAAGTCGTCTACTTATAGGTAGTTACGTATAATCACGATATCCTGGCTCTTTCGTTCAAGAGTCGAGGTCGAGAGACTTGGCATTCATCCATTGTCATTTCCAATTCATCCTTCCAATCATTCCATTCTTTCGTCGAATGACAACTTTGAATGTTTTACGCTATTGGTTTTCATGTTAGCGTGTCAATGTAAATATCGTTTTAGCTCAAGTAATTGCCCGCCTCGTTTTCACGACTTATTTCAATTATCAACTCTTAGTTAGCTGGAGATATTTTCTTATATTTTCACGATCACTCTCGCTCGAGCTGAAACTGCATAACTTATTTTACATAATAAATATTTTATCGAGTTGTGGTTTTCCCCTCCTTTTCGTGTTTAGCTAAATCATTTTCTGCAGTGCATTCTATTCCAATGACACGTCATCCATCCAATAATCGATCTTCTTCGTTCCTCTAATAGCGTTTAAAATTAGCGAGTAGTGCGGTGAAAAATCATTTGGATCTTGCTTCAACAAGTTGTCAGCAGTGTTTCAAAATCAGGAAATATCCCCATTTCAGTTATCTTCCGTGCATGGCAACAGGAATCTCGCAAGAGCAGCACGATTGAAATGAAATCGACATGTTACGAAGGCGATTTCGTGGAAACGTGTGGCAAAGGAAGTCATGCCGATGGTGAAAAAAGACCTTTCGTGCACATCGATCGGCCGAGATCAAACGAAATTGGCTCTTTCCGAACAATTCCCCCCGCAATCCGCCGATGGAGGGCCCAATGATGGATCCGTGAATTTCGTGGATTGTCCAGGGTGGCGATTATTTTGCAGTCTCCCTCGACCTCAGATCTACCAATCCCTTTTTTTCCTCTCCCTCCTCTCTTCAATTCCACGCTACCCTTCCCACTCCTCGTGTCCCCTCGGATCCTTCCTTTTCCTTGCATCCACTCGGACAAAGCGATGTTCTGTGACAAGAATAAAAACCTCCGAAACCCGATGGTGTTGCAAGTCACTACTCCTTCCTTCCTTGCCTTTCTCTCACTCTCTCTCCCTCCCTCCTTCCCCCCTTCTCTCTGTCCGCCGTGAGAAGTGCGAAAAGACTGTCGGTGGAAGTAAAGAAACTTTTTTTATATATTTTTTGTTATTCTCCCTCCAGTTTAGCCCTTGCGTCCACCCGATGTGTGTGTGTGTCTTTCTTTGAGTTTCGACCACGACGACCGGTGCATACCTCTCAAAGGAAAGGAGCCTCCCGAAGACACCACCACCCAGAGCTCCCGTCTCCTCCTCCCCTCCCTACCTCGACGCCCCCCCCTCTTCCATTCAAATCTCTCTGCGTTCCCCCACCCCCCTTTCTCTCCGCCGGTCCCACCTCCGTGCGCCTTAAGCGGACCGAAGAACAGGATCCCGGCCCCCGCATCCTCTCCTCAAGTCTGAGGTGGTCTTTCGATTGCTTTTTAGGGAAATGAGTGGTTAAGAGAATACGGGTGGAGAGGGACCGACCCAAGGAAAAGGACCGGGGTGAAAATATTAAACCCGAATAATTTAACTCTGCGCGTTGAGACGGATTCCAATGCAATGCTGCCTAGCAGACTGTGGTGAAGAAGTAAGCGAGGGCAATGGATAGGGGGGGGGGCGTGATTCTTAGTCGATCAAAGTGGCTTGACGCAAGCTCTTTAGTCGAACATAAAGTGAATACAAATTATGGAGAAGTGAAAGTTAATTGTGAAATAGAGATTTGTTTCATTTTTAGCGCTACACTTTAACGAACTCCTATAAAATGTGATTTGTCGCAAATCTTATAGCAAATTATGCGCACTGTGAATCTTGTATTTTATAAGCATGGGATACATATAAAATGTGGACTACATTAGGATTGAGGTGTACACACTCGTATTTTATTTGTCTTTAGTCGTTTGAACTTTAGCAATCTGTAATACTTAATTCGGACGCGTGGTGCCTGGAAAGGATTTGGTTCTTCAAAAATTCTGCTTCTGATATCTGTTTTTATACCGCTCTTCATTTTCATGCGCTATGATTATAATCATAGCGCATAATAATTATTATTCGCAAAATTTTGAAATAATCCGATTTTGCCGTTAGCCAAGTAGTTCTCTGTTGTTTGAGTGGAAAAACGCAGTACGGAAGGGAATTTTCCAGCCATTTGTGTTTCTCTTCCGATTGCACGTATGATATTAGAGAGGCTTAAGGGAAATGAAATTAGGAAGACAGATTTTTCGTTGCGGGATAAGCATCGGAGAATGGTTATCCTAATGGTATTTGATAACTAGGTTGCAAATACTTCGTTTCTCTGATGGTACATGATTTAGTAAACGTCCCTGAAGCGGAGTGGCGCATTATACAATCTCAGTCATTTATTCCGACCATTTGAAACTTGTTTTTACTCATTAA
This sequence comes from Hetaerina titia, assembly GCA_037158775.1. Lineage (NCBI taxonomy): Eukaryota > Metazoa > Arthropoda > Insecta > Odonata > Calopterygidae > Hetaerina > Hetaerina titia. The sequence goes on along the minus strand of CM073772.1, from coordinate 103,591,852 downwards.
CCCTCGGAGTCGTGAGCACTTTGGCCCAATCGCGCTCCACCAATTCTACGTGTAGGGGTCTGTTCCTCGAAGCTACAGACCGATTAAAAAGTTCTCTGGAAAGTCTTGGGTGTAAAATTTTCAAATTCGCTTAAAAGGTAACGTGGGAGAGTAGCAAGTTTTGCACAATGCATTTTCCAGCAGTGAGGTGGTTCGGAAACTTGGTTGTCGAGTCCAGAGGATAAGCGAAGATTGGAAAATTATGAGATGTTGCTTGGAGATGATTGAATAAAACGATATGGATAGAATGTAAAATAAAAGATGAAGTTCTTGGCATGGTAGTGGTAGGTTTGCTCAGTGTGATGACTGTTGGAAGAAAATTGAAAAAAAAAAACAAAATGCGTGGTGGAAATATTAAAGAGGCAATGGGATCCTGTGGACGGTTACAGAGGACAAAATGCGGGGAAGGCAATGTGGGGAGAGGAAATTGATGGCACTTTGGATGAAAATTAAAGGATGTAGAAAGTATGCAAAGGTAAATAATAGGTTATTGTAAATGTGTTGTGGGGTTTTAAGGATAATTTGTGTCAAGTTAGCACTGGGGTGTGCAGTGTACCAAGGTCCATCAAAACCCAACCCTGCCCTACGTGTGTGTGAATTATGTGGAGTATTAACTGACTTTAAGCTTTGAGAAACGAGCCTCAGGAGGGAATACTCTTTCAGGGCTGATTAACAATTCATCACTTTCTTCGGAGATCCCTGCTGAGAAGTCAGGGTCGTTGAAATGGGGCAGCTGGAAGCGGGGGGACGGAACGAAGGGGGTTCCCGGGGGAGGCGATCGGAGCGTCCACGCGTGTCCACTTCACTGGGAGCGAGCGACTTCGCCCCCCACACTCGAGTATCCTCTCGCATTCCTGAGACCCCCGGGGGCGTCGAATCACTCCGCGCCGGTCCCCCGCCCGGTCCCCCTCGGCTCCTTTCCGGTTTTTGGGCCGCACCTCCCTCCTCGACTCTGCCTCCCCCTCGCCTTTCATTCCCTCTCCCTTCTTCACCCATCTCACCGATTATTCCATCTCGCGTCGCCCTGGCCACGGCGAGCCTTCTCTCCTGCAGGGCGCGGCAACCGCCCTGAGACGCCTCTTCTCATATCGCCACAGCATGTGCCGTAAGCATGTGGACGTACGTTTGCACAAATGCGCGAGACACCTCAGGAACCTATTTTAAAAAGAAAATTTTACTTTTGATTCCCCTGTTTGAAACTGTGGGACTTGTAACATGAATTAGGGAGTCTGCTACTTTTGCCTGCTTTGCGGAATGCCCTCGTCATTTTGTCCTCAAGTGATCGTTATTTCCTTCTTTTTGATCTAATTAACTTCTGTACTACTTGTGCATGAATATCAAATTATTGGAGAACTAAATTGTTCTAAGGCATGATAATGTTATAACCGCTAAGGGGTTAGGTGAAGGAAGAGACTCTACAGTCTCAATCACGGCCTCAAAATAAAGACTGCTATCTACCTAATTGGTAACATAACCTTGACTCTAATTCATACTAAAGTAACATAAAACTATAATTGTATCTGTATCCCCAATCAAACAAATCAAACAATCAACAAAAGAAACATCGGTACTTCTTTAAGGATGATTAATTCCTTTCTGAACTTTTTTTGCCATAATTGGTAACATAGAATAGCGGCGTTGCCGTAATTGCTGCTTTAGTAATTCCAAATGGTTAAAAGACAGCGATCCTCACAGATTAGAGTTCGAGCTGATCGACTGGACCCAACAATGCACTTCTTGAATTTCCAATGAATTGGTGAACAGTCCATTATGTCTGAAGCTAGATTTCCAAAATTTATTTTGAGTCACACGTCGCATGAGAATAGGTTCTCGGGGAATGATTCTCGCGTCACACACACTTGTTCTCTGTGCGAACGAGCTTTCGTCATTTTTTTTAAGTCCTTTGACAGATTAGATGGTGTGCGTGAGTTATTTTACATTTTTCTTTATCGTAGGCCCACGCATCAAGATGCTGATATGCTGATTTCGCTATTGCGCAACTTACGGTATTCACACTAAACCGTTCTACATCTACATAATACGCTGCAAGGGTGTATGGCGGGGCATGTTAAGTCACCACCCGTAAAAGACAATAAAACCACATCAAAACGGTTCTTAGTTTATAAGCTATGCCGACCTCAAGAAATATCTGTCATGCAACTGCAACTGATGGATATTCGCGGATTTCGTTGCATTTTAATAGAGAAATTGGGATGGCAATAAGCTTCCGCACTGTTATTCATTGATACTTAATGCACTCCTGCATTAGCTCCTGCGACTGCTCTCGTGGTAATAACGAGAAATTCGATTTCATGCCATGGGGTATCCGGCTTATCCAATTCGATGCTATGGCTGATATTAAAAATGTTATTTGGCGTTTAGTTTGGTCCCTTTTCAGTGTGGCATGAACCAGTAAAATATATTTTAGTGACTCCTAAGAGCGTGTGGTCAGTCGTGTCATATTTTATTTACATGTTTTTCATAATGGCGATTAGTTAACGAGGCAGGCACTCTACATAATTTTATCATTTCTTTTTAAGTCGTGCGCTTTAAACGGCTTTGTGTAACTTGGAAATTCGTTTTAAGTACGCTTCATTTTCTCCAGAGCCTCGGCTGCCGTGGCCGGCCCACCTTCCGGTCGTTTTCGACCCTCGCTCTCTGTGACTAGGAGGACAAGTGTTACAAAGCGCCCGCTCCTGGCAACCCCCCTCCTACCCCCCCTCTACCCCCAACCCTAAGGACCGCTTCTGGTCCAGGGTCACCGGTGCGGCGGGGGAGGGCTTCCCTCGGCCATTGGCCCCCACTCCTCCTATTCTCCCCCCCACTCCTCCTATTCTCCCCCCCCACGATCCCCGAGAAGAATTAAACCCTTTGCCCCCGCCCCCCTCTCATTTAATGCCTCGCCGCCCTCTCACGCACCTCCTTTCCTTAATCCCATACACCCCATTCCACCCTTTCCCTTATCTCTGTCGCTTCTTGCTCCCTTTCCCTCACCCCCTTCTCCCACGGCCACTTTCCGTTCTCCTCCGCCCGCCTCCGTGGCCGTTCCCCACCCGTTCTCTCCCTCCTCTAGAACCGGGTGGTAGTTGATACGTCTCCCTACTGAATTCTCACGGGTTCGATTGTACACAATTAGTGCCGCCTTTATTGATGGTCTTCGCCGCGTTTTTGACCAGTGATCAGAACCCGGGAAGACCCGGGTTCAACCCCTATCGACACCCACAGCTTCACCCAAACCGAGGGATTTTTCTGTGGGCAACTTAATAGAGGCGCGTAGATGTCCAAGAATCCCGTTCCAATTCGTCGTAACATCTAGAGGGTTCTTGTTGATCTCCGAATGGGGATCATCTTAAGATTGCGACATTCAGTAATATGTACTGAAAACGGTAAATGTGAAGATAATACGTTTTCGAAAAGTTTTGAAGGTTGGTGTATGGAAAGAGACTCAGAAATGCAAATTGTGCCAAGAATTCTGGAGGGAATATTTTTTTGAACGACTCGTTCATTAGGAAGTGTGCCCTTTGTGGCAAAATTAGTTACGGCGCTGCATGCAGAACGCGATAACAGTCTCCTAGACGTTTAACTTAAGCAACAGAAACACATTATTGACCAAGATCATGTTATCGGGCTTCCAAGTTGTTCTCGTTTTTCAAAACCATCGCAGGACCCTCCCTGAAAATATACCCTTGTTGTAATAGCAGATGTTAATAGAATTAGATCCAGAACTCCAAATCAGAGGAAAATTTCTTATGAGATTATTGTATTGCATGGGAGGCACATTGGAAAGTTTGTCCACAGTGAAAAAATGGTTTCGGTGCTGCATACAGGGGCGCCAAAAATACTCCCAGTCACCGGGCAGCGTAATTGATCGGCAAAACACAAGTTTGTGCTTCTAAGTAGTCCAAACGACAGTAGGACTTACTCTTCAAGTGGTGACACGAAAATTTAACCGTGCTACAATAGCTAATGTCGATCATCATAGGAAACAAAGCTTGTTAGTAGCCACCTGTCCTAGTCTATCTCACTTGTAGGGAAAGCGAAGCGTAGCGGTTGACTTCATGGGGAAGGGATGGGTTTTAATCACCTCACTCCTCGGAGATTAGTTTCTCCGTCCAAGTCTTGGCCAACATTTCACGGTTCCGGTTCTAGCGAATGGTATACTTCGACAGCCTTTCCGATTTCCGTTGGAAGCGCTTGACAGCGGGGAAGTTGCATTTGTAAGGTGTACTCAGCTTTTTGATATTTTAACCATTGATTAAGTGTCTGTATACTTCTCTCTGCCTCTTCTGCTAATTTTTTTATCGGTTTCGATGCAAATTCCTTTTTGAGGCGTTAATAATGAAAATTTCCATTAATATTTGGGCAGTCACTTCTCCCTTCGATATCACGTCGCTAGTATTTTATGCCCAATGCATTTCCTCCTTCAACGTCTAAATTATTCGGTCTATTTATTAAATTATTCCCTTTTTAGAGTCGTTTTATATCACTCTTATAGTTTCCTATAGAAGAGTTTCTAATAATCCTTTCCCATTTTTCTCACCTTTTCCCAAGCTCGTTGTACTCTATCGTATGTTTCTTTTCCTCAGGCCATAGTTACCCTTTCATTATATCTTTGTTTACTTACTTCATTTGTCCTTTATTTTTTCATTTTCACGTTCCAATCTAATTGGGCTATCCCAGTAATGTTAACCCTGCTTCGTAACTTGGAATTGACCCATGGAGGCAGGCAAAACTTGAAAGTAAGAATCAGAATTGACGGAGCTAAGAGCACCACAGCAGGACATGCGGAATGTAAAGGGGGCAATCAAACTCAGATACCAGATTTACGACACCACTTGAATAAATTAGCGCCGAAAAATGTTACAAGACAAGAGATAGCCTCCCCTTGTTTATCAGTCGCCATCCCCCTTTCATTATCCCTTTTCCTGGAGAAAATAATGGTTTTATCTGCCAGAAATGCTATCAGCTCCCCTTTTTCCACGGGTAGTCAAACAATTCGAAATTTTCAGGTGGTTTCTTGTATCGGAAACGCAAACGCGAAAGAGTTGTTCATCGTTAGCGCTAATATTCTCTTGCTGAAAGACAGGCCTATCTACATTAACTTTGTGGAATTTCTAAAGGGACGGAAAGGAAGCACTTCGACAGGATTTTTGTTTTATTCTCATGAGATACGCTTCTAGAAACATGAGAAGAGGTTTACTGTGTTGGCGAGGAAGGGTTTAAAAATTGCCGAAAGTTAGATCGTGAGCATAAAATGTACAGCATTAATTACGAAGTGTTTCCTTTTATTACTTCGTGATTTTAATTCTATGTTAACCTTAAATCACACGCTTGTTTCTCTATACTAATAGAGATAGGTGGGGATAACGTTTGGAGGAAGGGAGCAGATGGAAGAGAGTTTTATTCTCCCCCTGGTTCCCTCTATTCCATTTTGATACCAATTGCCAGTTAGATTTTTGCCACTTTTCTAACATCACTCCCATTCTCATCCTCGCGTCGCATTGTCCCACATTTCCAATCTCCCGAACACCATACGGCTATCGAAAAAGATTACTCCTTATTGTAGAAAATTTTAAAAATTGCCGAGAAAGACTTGGCGAGAACTCGAACAAGGGTCTATCATTGCAGACGCCTTCCCCTGCGTCGCACCAATCTCTTTGCTGTTCTAAAATGTTCGAACTGTAATGAATTTGAGGGTGTTGGCAAGTGTATTCTCTGTAGAATATGGTTGAGGACGTGACTTGAGGAAAAATTATGGCTGAAGTGTAGTGAAACTAGTTGGAAGAAAAAGAATAATTTTCTCTGGAACGCAAGGTCTCTTCATTATCTTAATTTCCAATCTCAACTGTGTACTCGATTGTTTGCACTTGGGCACCACGAAGTACGTACTTGTTTAATCAGTTAAGCGTTCACCGCGCAGAAATTCATGCGTCTCCCTTTTGGCGTCACCCTTCCCACTCCGGTGTCACACGCGCAACAGTACTCGGTAAGGTTAATTACCACGTATGATTTTTAAGGCCTGCCATGGGGTAATTTTCTGCCATATGCTCTCTTTAATCTGTGCTTTTGTTCGAAGGGACCGGATTGCAATTGGGTTTTTTGAGAATTGTCGTTGAAGCACTTGTCCATGTTCACCTAGTACCTCAGAGTTCCTTTGTGTCGGAATCCGTCTCTTATTTTACCCGACCGGTGTTATTATCTGATGGTATATTATTATTATTAGGTAATCTACCGGTTAAGGTAGGTTTTTGGATGGACACAACTATCAAATAAACATTTTGTGACTCCCCACCTAGCAAACTAATCTATATCAGGTCCCTCTTCATCTCGGTGTACTTCTTTCCTCCCTTCATACCGTCCAACATCCCCATCCTGTTCCTACCCTTACCTCGCTTGCCCAACATTCTCCCTCTATTACCCCCTTCAACATTCCACTACCGCTCAATGCGCCTTTCATCCATTTTTCCTGCCTCCATAGGATTTCTCTCAACAAACCCCTCTCCTCACCCACCATCTCAAGTACTTCCTTATTTGTCTTCCTTTCGGTCCATTTCACCTTCTGCATTCTTCTCCACACCCACATTTCAAAAGCCTCCAATCTACGTCTATCCTCCTGCTTCAGCGACCACGTTTCCGCGCCGTACATTGCTACGCTCCATATCAGTGTTTTTACGAGTCTTGTCTTAACATCCCTACTCAACGTCCCCGTCATCAACTCCCTCCTCCTTGAGAAAGCCTCCTTGCCTAGCGCAATTCTTCTCCTTACGTCCCTACCACTTTGACCGTATTGGTCCAAAACACTTCCGAGATATGTAAACTGTTCTACCTTCTCTATTTTTTCCCCGCCCATTTTAATATTTAGCTTAGCATTTTTCTTTCTGGAAAATCACATAACCTTTGTTTTATTAATATTTATTCTCATCCCATATTTATCGCACTGAACCTCCAATTCACTCAACAATGCTTGCAACCCCTTGGCTGACTGAGCAACTAATGCTTTGTCATCAGCAAACCTAACCGATTTTACGAATTCCCCTCCGACTTTCATTCCTACCTCCAGTTCTTCCCATGCCTCTTTAATCATTTCCTCTGATGGTATATAGTGGGGCAATAATCATTCCTTCGGTGTCAAAAGTAAACTCGAGAGTCATTTACCTTTATCAAAGTCGCATCCTATATTCGTTTTTGAAGAAACTTCCATCCTTGTTGTAAGTGTGGTAACTCCGCCATTTGTAAAAATGTATCAATGAATCAAGCTTATTTTCGAGGTCAGCCCGTGGACTTAATTCCAGAAGGAAGTAGCAGCCGAAATAGAAAATTTGAGTCGTTCCATAAGACACTAACCAGTCATTTAAACCGAAAACCCCAGAATCAATATTCAGTCGCATAGGTTAAAAAGAGCCGTGGGTATTCATCTTCGGTTCATAAACAATTGCCAAGTCCAAAAGAAAGTTTTAAAGACATCTCCTGAGAAGCTGATGCTATGCGTGTACGCCCCCCAGGCGTGAAACCCCCCCCCCCCCGATACTATCTTAATTTGAGGCAGGGAATCGACGCATAATCGCCTTATTATTACCGCTTCGGGAACTGCGAGAGGGCATGACATAAGAGCGGAAGTAGCTTCGAGAGGTGGGGAAACAATGGGGGGAGGTTGGAGTACCGCTAAGTCGTTGGAGAGGGAAGGAGAGCTCAAAGAGACCGGTGGGTTGCTCTAATTGCTGATCGCGCCGCCTCCTCCCCCGCGCCCCCTTCTCACGCCTCCCCTCCGGGCCGGCCGCCGTTGCGGGCGCCGGCCCGTGAGGTACGCCTCGCCGTTCGCACGGCGGCCCCCTTCGTCTGTCTGCTGCTGCGCCATTGACCCGGGAGCTCTCCGCCTCTGACAACGACGGGAGATGCTGGAAAGCCATGAATGGACGCATTCGCACGCACACATTCACACGCACGCACACACATGTGCTCGGAACCTTCGGTGTCAAGGTTGAGTGGCCGTCGGCCGCCCTCGCCCTCCTCTCTTTCCGAAGCCTTCGCTTCCAGCTGTGGTATCGTCAGTTTCGAACATTGTTTTCCGAACCAGAAATCGAGAGTTTCCTTCATAATATGCCACGCTCGCCATTGGGTTTATTTGGCTGTGTGCGTGTCAATTTGCTAACCGTTTGCCGGGCGGGGAATCGGCGATGATGGTTTATATGATTTATGTTTCCACAAATTTGAATATCTGAAATGCGGCAGTGAAAACTTGATGCAAGGGAATGAATTGATTTAATGGCTAATGGTGGATTCCTCCAACGAACCATAGATCCCCATTTTTGCTTTCCGGCCATACTTGCTGACTCATCTGCACCTGACTTCCAGTAAGACGCTCTTGGACACATTTAAAAATAATTGACGGGAAATGCCGTCCCAGTGACTTTTAAGTGGAGTCTAAGAATTCACAGTGTGAGGAGACGCCTCGATAGTTATTTGGCTGAATAACTCGGCCAGAAATCGAGGGATCCCGGTTCGAGTCCCAGTTTAGGCGAACGGTCATTTCACTGCAGAATTCTCGCTTGCTAAGGCACGCTTGAGTTGTCAACGTCTACCCAAGGAGGGCAGAGGCACCGGGGTTCCCGAGGCATTCACGTTCGAGATGGGATCCGAGCATGCGAACTTCGGCAGGAGGGCACTCGCCCCGCCCAGTTCAATTTGGAAGTTCTCAACTCGGAGGGCATTCCCGAGGCAGAGCGCCACTGCGATCTTTGGCGTAGTAGTTCGGTGGGTAGAGTACTGGGCTGTTGAACGGAGGACCGCATGCCGGTGATACCGGTGGCCGCATCTGAGCACCGTCAGCTACACACCTTGCAGCTGTGTGAGTCATTCTCGCAAATGTGTGAGTCATTTTCGGGTACTAGACCTTCCTGGATCAACTTCGTGCAGCACAGTGACAGGCCACCCCTGTCCCGAGCCATACCAGTCTTCGGATGGTGTCTTCGGTTTTGGTTTCATTTGCTCATATTTCTCCCTTCAAATTCTCGAAATTTGACTAGTCTCCTCTGAGGTATTTCTCGATTTTGTTGGAACTGGAGCGATTACTCTTTATCTGCAAGATATGTTTATATCATTTTCTTAATATCCGTTTTTTATGATAGTGCCAGTAAAGTAATTTAAAGTCACTTCAGTCAGATGGAAATGTGATAAGCTCTAAGAGTTGTCTCACTTCATGGTGATTGTGATTAGAATTCTACGTTGAAGTTGCACATTTCCAAGTCCCCTTTGAGCCTAATTTATCTTTTGTCGCGCAGACAATGAAAATAACTCGTTTAATCCACTCAGTCATTTATCAATACGGATTGGATTTCGTCGCGTGGCGTCATATTCAGGTACACAATTGCAAGATTGTATCATCAAGTTAATGTAACGAAGTTTTTTCATCATCTCGGTGATGCAAAGCCCACGCAAAATAAAGCTTGAAACAACGTCTTTCAGTTCCGAATTTCTTTATAATACCTCTCTTTAAATGTTTCAGTGCTCATTTTGGATGTTTTTTATGGCTTACTAGCTGATATTTCGCCCAAAAATGTTTATTAATTGTTTCAAGATTTCACGAGAGTGCGTGGGGATGAGTATTCTCTTAAAATGTAATGCACCATGCTTATAATAACAGGATAACTTTGATCTTTACGCGAGGCATAAGGCGAGGTTGAGTGGAGGATGGATGACTGTGGGGGTTGTGAATTAGACCCTGATGGAGATGAATTATGGGGGAATACGTTCCCTTCTCAGTGGGGACAGAGAGATCTTTGGTGTTAGGCACTAGCACCATTTCGTCTAGGATATGTCGAGTTTTTGCCGAATTTTTGGAAGTGGAGTATTTTTGGTGTGAAATGTGAGTTGTGGTTGGATCCGTAAAGATGTTTGGTGAAATGGAAAGAGATATTTGTGGGTGAATGCACGCTGGTGATTCTTAACCCTTAAAACGGTAATTACGACTGGTCCTATCGCAAAAATCCTCAGTACAATAAATCTACAATGCAATCAATGTGTTGATACACTTCTGAGCGTAATAAGGGATCTAAACGGTCGAGGCTCTTCTTAATTAAAACAGAAATATTTATCCTTCCATCATATTTGAAACTAAAGTCATTAAGTCTCCCTCTTGTCTTCAACTTCCATTCTTCTCCGTGTCTAAACTTGCAAAGTAAAAAAAGTGTAAAGACATCCAAACTAAGTTCACATTCTTGGTCTTTGTCTTTCTTCTCGATCATACTTTAGTTTAGCAAGTCATTCTTGAGGAAACATTTTTGAACTCAACGGTACGGTGATATTTATTTATTTATTATCGGGATAAAATTGTGGGTGCAACAAACAATCTAGGGTCTAAAGATGTTGCGGTATGGTACGAGTATATGCATAGAAACAGAAATTTCCAAACAAGACAAGCTGCTCTTTTTATGTCGTTCTTGTATCGCATGCGAGGAAGCCAGTGTGCACTCATACGCATTCACTCGTGCCAAAATAAGATCTGCGCTCGATAGGTATGGATGGCTCCTTCGTTCTGCTTTTATCTTATTTGAGTAGAAGACGAGCTTTCTTTGGATTCCGACAGGGACCGTCACTGCGCGTATCAGTTGCTTCCGTTGCCAAGGCGACCTTATCGGGAGGCTTATAAACGTATTCTTTACATCAGCGTCACGTTTCATGACAGCAGATTACCCACTTTCTTTGTCCCTTAACCATCCATGTGGACTCGAAATACTGGTCCATCTCCTAGAGAGATAAAAACAACATTCCCATGCTGTTTCCTTTCTTTTTTCTAACACGAAAATGCTTTCGTTTATCCGTTTCTTAATATTCCTGTGTTTTCAATCATACACCGTTTCTTCAGAGGCTTCCTAATTCTGTCATACCTCAAATTTTTACAGTTAATGCGATGAGCGTATCTCCTTTTCCTTATAAGCCATCCGAAGTGATTGCGTTCCTTCACTTTTCCTTGACGACCACCCTGCTTGTCGGAGATGAATGAAAAGGGAAGATCAAGGAGGAACAAGTTTTTTAAAAATCCCTTGTACAAGAGAAATATTCCTATGCATGTCGAGCGCCACACCCTAAGTTACCTTTAAGGGGGGCCGCCCTTTAAAAACGAAAGGCTTTTAGGTGGGGGGGGGGCTTTTTGCTATTTAATTTAGTTTCATTACGGAGTGGATGGTTTAGAAGAAATGTTACGTAATCCGTAAACGTTATGTTACGTATATTATTGCATGAGTTCAGCCATTCTTGATGAGAAAGAATTTAATTAATCCTTGATCTCCGATGACATTTTGCTAATTGATGAGACTCCTTTCTAAATTATTTAAGAATTTGTGAAGCTATGGAGACATGTTTGAAATGTATTTTTTGCCCAACGTATAATAATCCCGCCAATGTTTTTCAAGATTGTGTGCTTTTGGTCAGCACAATCACGTAATTGGACTCGTGGTGAAAAACTCTTTCATCAAACGCGTGAATGCACTCTCTTCCATTCTATAAAAAAATGATGATATCGTCGATAATTACGTAAGAAGGTCGAAGTGTGAGATTTATATCTTGGGGATCCTTGCAAAAAGAGTTGGAGGGAAGGGTGAGAGAAACCCGAAAACGGTCTCGTGACATTAAAGGGCGCCTCCCGATTGGCTGGCTGGTGCATAAACGTTTAGTAAAACCTTCACAGAGGTTGTGCTTTCTGGAAATTGACCCCTCGCAGAACGAAACCAATACGCGAACGTTAAAATATCAAAATTTAGCCACGAGAACTCCTCTGATGACTGATTTTAAAGTTAAGTTCCGCCGGCATCGTACAACACATCTTCATGCACACCGTATCTTCACGTGGGTGTGTGGCAGGTGGTGTTCGAACGGTAGGACGCCATCATATATATTGGATAGTATTTTTTCCGGAAGGCATTGTAATTTTAATCTTCCATTATTCGACCCTCGGTTGTACTGAGACGATGTCGGGTGCGATTTTTGATCGGACCTCTTCCCGCATTCCATCGAAAGGTGCAAATTTGCTGCTAACTTCGTTATGCCCATATGTGTCTCCATGATTTAGTTTTTGTTGTCGCTAGCTACTAACTAGACCAATGATTGCGATTATATTATGTGTAGTGATCCTAGTGGTGGATAATCATTATATTTCGTTTTATTTCAAAATTGCTTTGTTTAAAAAAAATAATTAATGCACAAATGTTGCTATTTTGATTGGGGGTAATGCATACAATATTTATTCTATAATAATCCCAATAAGGTAAAACATGTAGCGGGGAAACGAGTGTACATTGCTCATTTAACTCGAAATTAAATTGCAAAATGTGTTTTTTATGTTTGAGGTCGGCAGACCGTTATGGGAGGTACTTACGGGGTCATTCGCGGACCATAACGGCTTTGGCTTTATAAATTGCATTTGAAATTTTTAATGAAGATTACCAACTCATTTGGAGTTTTTTGAGTGGAGCAATTACATAGCAGAGTCGTGATGATGCAGTGTGATAATGTATCAGCATTAGTACACAGCCAAGGTTCTTGTAATCGCAGTTGTATTGCATTGCAAAATTCTTCAGGGAATTTTCGTCCACGGAAATCCTTTCCAGTTTTTCTTTGACGCCCCGCGATCGGTTTCACTTTAATAATTCGCTCTCAAGCAGATCATCTTCCCTTACAAGAACTTCAATTTTCTTTGAGATGCACAACCGGTGCAGTCCGTTGCGATCGGAGAGTCGGTTGTTGTTATGAGGGAGAGGAAATCAAACCCCACCTCCCTGCTCCCTCTCATAAACGTGCCTCCGCGATGTTAGGAAAGCTGATTTCCGGTGCTCTCCTTCGCAATGTTAGGCAGACGATCGCCGTTATTTTCCTCGGTGAGGCAATGAACTAACGTTTCCACCAACCCCACCTAAATGCTTCGGCATTTCCCCTCCCTTAGAAACCCCATCGCCATCGCGGTGTTCGTTGGAGGAAGTGGTCGTCGTCGTCCTGATCAAATCATTCGCCCCGGTGGGCGGTGGTGATTGGTGTCCCTGAAGGCCAGTGCTCGTGAATTTAAGAAGGTTGAGTCGCCCACGCGAGTTTCTTACGTATGCTTTCACCATGGTTCACGCCCAATCTCAACTTCCTCGAAGCACCGTTCCCCTCTGCCGCCTTTGAAGGTATCGGGCCTGTGACGTCAGCTCGGCTCCTCTCAACTTGCCTTCCCCATTCCGGTTTTCGTGATCCCAATGCAATTTTCTCCCTTTTACCGAACCCGGCGTTACTCTTAATGCTGCTGATTGTGTTTGTTGAACGTCACATAAGTGATTAAGTGACGACACTTAACAGTCGCTATAAATTTTAAACTTAAGGTATTTTACCCTTTTAAACTTCCGTGGGTGTAATTCAATTTGCGGTATTTGCGTATATTTTTTTTGCATTTTCCTGTTGTGATTCATCAGCTTGAAACTTAAAAAAGTCAATTTCTCCCCTTGCTGAGATTATTTTCTAGACACTGCGTAAACTTACGAGAAAACATCCAGCTTCCTGCTGGTGATTGAGATATTGACAATTAGCGTCAGCATTATTAAGGAAAATACAAATAATGGTGGACAAATGGCCCAGGGTCGTCCTTCAGCACTCGCCGTTTTGCTTTGCATCTTGCGACTGCTGGTGCGGTTTAGGGAATCATCATTGAAAATAAGTCCGGCGTCACACGTGTAATCATAGGGGAAACGGATTCCTCGGATACTCTCGCGGAATGCCGACGGAACGTTGTATAAGACGCTCGACGTAATTTTTAAGACTCGCGAGCGCGTTATTGTGAGGAAGACGGAAAGGAGATCGACGGGCAGCAGCGCTAACGTGCGGGCTCCCGCTGAACTACCTAGTCGATCACTTGAGAAGTGCCCCCCAGGCACGCTTTGACGTAGAGCGCTGCGGGCGGAAGTGCTCCAAACTCTCTTGGCGTCTTAAATGAATTCCGAATGACCTAACGACGGAGAGTCAAGCGGAGGAAAAAACGAAAATAAGTATCAGCTTGCCGTATGCGATGAGAGTCGTGTTCTGTTTGGGTGTCCGTGGGTGGGGCCCAGTTAGGCGCCCATGACTCTATGGAGGTGACGTCTCGCCGGCAGAGGGATCACTACTGCGCCAGCGAGTTGGTTTTGGTCAGCTGGATGCCGACCACCTGTAAGAAGGTTTGTTCGCGTCTCCCCGATGGGGGCGTATCCGAGAAGGAGGAAGGCGGAGAGGGCACCACCCCACCTCGATCGCTCCTTCCCTGCCCGCCGCGGAGTGAACGGATCGGTAAGGTCACCATGGGGTGTTTGTGCACCCCCCATCCACCTTCATACGATCCTCAATTGCGTGTGTGCATGCATCCTTCGATCACTCGAAAGGGTCTTCCAACCGCGTTGCTTAGCTCGTGACCGCCGTTCCCGCCACCCCTGGTCGTGGTTCTCCAGCCTGAAGTCGTCACGGGTTATGGCCCCCACTAGAGTTTTTCGTGCGAGGCGTCCGTCCGCCCGGGTGGAATTCGTCCCGGTTCCACGAGGGTGACGCCGCTCCACCCCGTGCCGTCCACCTCAAACCCTTGTGACTGGCTGATTGTGACGCACGGGGTCGCTTAAATTGTCATGCTCCTAGAGGTGGCCGAAGGCAGTCTCACCAAGATTTGCTGGAAATTAAGGAATGTAGCCTTCACAGTGTGTCATTCGTAAACCCAGTTTGGATTTATTAACGTTAGAGTAGTGTTGTCATAGGCTGAAGTCCTAAACTGTATTTGACGCTACACATTTTAAGCCATAGGTCGTGGTTCCCTAATCGAATGTCTCCCAAAATATAATTTTGGGGAGACAAGATATTCTGGTTTTCGTGCTGGCCAATTAATAATCTTCATAAACCATGTAAGGGAGGAATACTTGGGTTCTCCCGAAAGCATTTGGTTTGATTCGCTTCACATGTAAGTACGGAAAGTGACTTCCCTTTATTTATGTTCAAGTTCCCATTTATTTTTCTGTGAATGCCCAAGAAGAATCGAAAACTGCTTTGATGACGCCTGGCCGGGGTGCAATGTGGAAGACTAATTCTTTCAAAAAATTTAACATGCGGGCAGGACGTGTTTGTTTGTGGAAATCGATACTGGATACTGGACCGGGTACTCCGATATTTAATTTTATTGTATTGGCGTCTTTTTATTCATCGATTAAAGCCGTCTCTCTTCTTAGATTGTGCCAGCAAGTAATTTTTAGAGAACCATACCCATTGCCTGTTTTATGCAACGAGGAAATGCGAAGTCATTTATGAATAGCTTTTTAATACTTAATACGTAATACCGGACGTCAAGGATGTTGCAGTTGCACAATATATTTATTTTAGGCCAACAACTTGGAAAATATATGCACATTCTATGACTTTGAAATGTTTTATATGGTGTTTTGAAGTGTTTTTAAACGCATAAAAAGAATATATGTCGCTTGGTGCATTAAATAGCAACGTTTTAGTGTTCCTGCGGTTGAGAACTTCGGATTTTCAACACTTGCTTCTCTCGGGCAGGAGAGTGATGACATCTTCTATTGCGCTGTTTAGTCAGCGCCTCTCAGCTCCCCACACTTCTCCGCATCTGTCAGCGGGGTGGTCCTTGTGAGCTGGCAATACATATACGTTTGAAGTAGGTCGTAAATTTCTTTTCCCACGGTGGCATACCACTTACTCTTTGCCTACAGAAGCTTCTCTTCTGACAGCGTTGAGAGCCGCTTCTGTACTGTGCTACTGCACACACCATTGAATACAAGCAGTCTTGATCGATCCACTTGTTCCCCTCCCGCATCTCTTGATCATTTTAAAATTATGGATTGATTTTCGTATTAGCCCGTTGGGTCACTTATCCTCGGAATAGGAACAATTATCTTGGTCTAAAAGAGGACGTAAAATATTTATTACCCATTGATCAGCCCATATTACCCATTGATTCACCATAAGGGGTGTTGATAAAAATGTATGAAAGAATATTTTATGTAAAACATTTTTAAACATTTTTTTTACTCGGGGAAAATCTCTGAAATCCCTTCCGGGCGACGAATGGAAAACGGTCCGGCTGTCTTGTTCAACCCGCCACCCCAACTGTGACGTGTTTGTTTGGGTTGCCACGCAACGATAATTTTTTTCCATTACCCCTAGCAACAGGTGTTTATTATTTTTAATCCCGCAGGTGTGGGAGGGGGGAGGAGGCTTGGCGACGACCTGTATGTCGCCCTCTTCTCCCCCTACACGCTGCTGGAGCGGGGGATTGGAGTCATAGTCCGCTATGAATGAGGGGTGGTTGGCATGGGGCAGGCGCCGCAATCCGGGTCACTGAGGTATCGAATCTTTATTCCTCCGGACTCCCCGCCCCGTCACCTTCCGCGGCCGGCGCCTCTTGGAGATTTCACACAGGCCCCCCCACCCTCGTCGGCAACCGAGGGCAGAGGAGGAGTATGCGAACCGTCTCGTCGATCCTCCCCGCACTTCGAGGTGACTGCGATGCGCTGCAATCTGGCGGCGTCCCCGCGCACGAGAGGAGCACGACGAAATGAAAGGCAAAATATTCGACACGAGAGTTGGCTCGATGATATATAATAGAATGAAGTTGCTCACACCGCACACGGTTTTTATTCTTAAAGGGAGGGAGGTTGGGTGGCAGTTCTCTTCGCCGTGCCACCTGTGATTTCCCAAAATCATAAGTCTTGGGGTGATGTCGAGGATTCGCTGAGGCGTCACGCGGGTTTGAGCCTTTGCACCCCGGGTCAGTATCCGTTTTGCCCGTAAGACCCCACCTAATTAATTTTCTTCGTGTTTTTCTGTTTTACTATTTACTCGTTAATGACTAATTCGGAATTGACTGCGGAAAATGCCTCCGTTGTTACCTTGACGTGGGTATAGATAGAATGGTTTGAAAGAAGACAGTTGATTGGCACCCCAGATGCGGATGAATATGCTTGGTCGAAGTACCCTTTTAAAGTCGCCCGTATCTTTTGGTGTCTTTGAGCTCAGTGGTTGTTCAGTCTGAAGAGCTGCTACAAGTCCTCGTTTTCCGTTTCCGTAAGTTCGTATTCGTTTTCCTCGCCGAATACCATGGAAGCATCAGTTGTATCCTTGGCGCTTATTAGCCTAGCAAGAACATCTGGATGATGTTGAGTGCATTTAGAGAGACGTTTGGTGGCATTAACTGAAGCATCTACATCGTGAAAAACAATTCGTTAGATTTTTGAACCTCCGACGAAGGAAATAGTATAGAAATCAGAATCAGCCCTGTCCTAAGTTTTGTGGGTGAGAGAAAGTAGACATGCGTTTGTTAAAATCCCCATTACTTATATATTTCATAATAGCTTTTTTTAACAGTATTGATAAAATTCTAAATGAATGGTGGCGGGGTATTAGCCTGGTTGACGGGAGTATTCGGCTGGAGGGTCCAGGGTTTGAATCACGACTAATTTCTTTGAACGAGCCTATCCTAAATAAAAGTCCTGTGACTCGAACGGCATGGGAAACCCAGGGTGGCCCAGAAAAGGAACCCCTTATCCTTGAGATGTAGATTTCATGTGTCTTAGGGGACTAAGATCGGAGGTGACCTATATTTTCGCCAGTAAATTCAATCTTCGGGTTGATCACTGTGGTGGGAGCACTGAAAACTTATTTTATCGTAAAATGTATTTCAGATCGGTGCATAGAATCAACAAGGGTGGGAGTTACCCTCTCTGTTTACCACTGAGGAAGTTCATTTGGATAGCCTAAGGGTTTCTTCTTAATGAGAAATCGAACAGATTGGCAAAAGTCAAAATTTTGTAAATATTTTGCAGAGCGGCAAACTGCTGTTGGCACGCCACCTACAAATTAAAGTTTTGCCTCGGGATGAGATGGTAAGTGTCTCGGGCGAGAATGTGTTTTTCTGCTGCACGGAGAGTCAATCTCAGCCCAATCAATCGGCGGAGCCCCCTCACGTACGCCGAGCTTGAAAACAGCCTTCAGCCTCTATTCTAACGCCCTCTGTGCTCGAACTGATTATGCCCCACTAAGTTCCGCCGCATGATTCATTCGTTCACGTAATGATGACGAATTGTTTTTGAAGACGGACGTTTGGAATTCCAGTGTTTGAGCTCATACTTTTCTTCGTCGCTCGTAGGGTTTTACGGATAGCGTCTGGGCCAATTAAACAAGTCTACCGAACTGAGAAAGCATTCCATATCTTTAAAACATTCTTTATTCCACCGGTCATTTGGTTAAAATCACCGAGACTCGTGTTTGGCAGGTGAAAAGAGTTGTGCGAGTCGATATGAATTATCGTGTGGACATCACGTGTAGTAATTTAATAACAAATAGCCGCAATAATGAGCTAAACTTTCTAAACCGCGGATAGTTTGCCTCGATCAACTTGTTTCCGCCATTCGATGTAATGGGCATATGGTTAGAATGGGAAAGTAAGTGTAGCATTTGAGAGAGAAGCATCGCGCGTTAGGTGTGCGGATTGAGTGGCGCAAAGGAGGATAGGAGGATATCGCTTGTGCGGGAGGAATACCATTTCGGTTGAGTATGCGGCAGGCGCATTCCTCGAGTGGAATGCGTCGACGTTTGTAACTGGCGCGCGGAGTAACTTCCCCTCATCTCTATTCCCCTCCCGGCGTTTTGTTTAAACCAACCCTCTCTCTCCAAGTGACGGGCGTCTAGTATAACACCGAGAGAAATGTTATTTGGGTAATGCCTGCGAGAAATTGCAGACCGCGATTGCAATCCCCGACGGTGGAGCAGCGACGGGGCGAGTCGCCTTTGAAAAATACTCGAGCCCTTCGTACTTCTCTCCGCCAGGCTCTTCCTCCCCGCTCCCTTTCCTCGAATGCTCCTCGGGAAGCAATCCTTCAGCGGAGGGAGGGGAAGAGAGGATCCGAGACGGCGCACGCCTATCATGTGTCACTCCCCGTTTCAATAGAATCGCTTCTCTTCTGCCCCCTCCCCCCGATGATGCCAACCAAAAAACTGGGATGAGAATACAGCGTGCACATGATCTTCCAGGCGCTCAATAAAACTTGTCTGCATCGTGTAAGGGAATAATGATCACGAAGAATCGGAAAGGGTTAATAATATTTTAGCCGTTTGAACTGTTTAGTGTGAAATCATACAATATAGAATTAATAATTATCAATCGGTACGGCCCGTAATCGTTTTCACATTTAATCTGTGATACGTGGCAGTCCTCCCATCTTTAGTCGTGACAGTCCTCTCAAATCCTTCGTCCTCCGTGAGTATATGAGCCCACGAAAAAAATGGCTCGGGTGAATCGAACTCCAGTGGAGCCTTTAGGAGTGTGGTGCGAGGGTGGGTTCGATTTCCGGTTAGGTTCTTTCGATTCCTTTGTCGGCGGTACCAAGGACCGGACAAAGGCGTTATTGAACAGAGAAGCAGGAGAGCATCTTCTCTGGGAACCCTCAGACCGGGCTCTGAATTGTAATAACGATGCGGGAGTTGCATTTTTCCTTTCGCAGTACTGTTTGGATGCTTGATAGCATTCGCGGTTATATTGTGGCATTTATATTTGAAAATATTCCGCCGCAGAAGAGGTTCATGCTCTCCCGCCCTATCTCAGTACTTGGCGCCAATTCTTACGGCAGTTTTTAAAATTGATTTTCCCAAGGTTACACACATCAAAAAGCCAATCGCCAATTCAATCCAACCCAAGAAAGGAACAATGTATACTACAATAAATGCAAGTCACAAAGTAACATAGGTGGAATTTTTATTCTGATGCCGTCTCACTACCCTATTTCATTGTTTGAGAGCTTTTTAAAATTTTCAATAGCCATTTCTTGACGTTCGATGACGTTGACGTCGCCCGTTGTGGTAAGCACTGCATTGCGTTTGCACGAGACAGGTGCATCGTACTCTCTGGGTGGGAGTTGGAAGTTTCAGTCTGAGGAGAGAGTGTAGAGAAAACGTGGAAGGTGGAAACGGAAGTGGGAAGAATGGAAAGGGAGCGCTACACGGGAGGGAACTTTAAGACCCTTTCTACGTTGGCACTTCCGATGAGATAGGCTCCCGCCTCATATTTCATTGACCCTAATCCGAATTTCAGGAAGCCAACTGAATAAATTGTTCCAAACTTTGGTAGTTCAATTAGAGTAGCCAACCAATATGCCACTCTATTAATAAAATTTATCTTTAAAAAACGCCTGAAACTCTGATGTGCAAATGTGCCGTGCGTTCACATCATATTTTTAAGAGCGAAGACAAAGGGGACCTTTTACGGGGGTATGGCTGGTTTTCATTCATCTCGGGAAACTTGATGGATGATGGTTTCATCCAAATTTTACTTGGCAGTGTGTGAACACAAGTATATCCGATATCTCCAATCCTCCCTGAAGCAGTTGGCCCTTACTAATCGCCATGCCCATATAAAATGGTAGGATGTAATGTTTTTTTCTTCCTTGTCCACACCCCCCCCCCCAATCTAGGATTTGCGCCTTTCTCGAGGTAATTTCCGGGGGCACCTTTGGTGATGATGAGTACTGGGGGGTGGGAGGGGAGCAAGGTGTCCATTGGAGACGAGATGCTATTTCCGGCAATGCGCCACCGGAAGTTATCGTGCTGAGAGAGAAACCTTACCTGCGTGGACTGACCAATGTATTTAATAATTCCGGGAGCTCCTTTCCCGAAGGCCGGAGATTATGGCCCTGTGAGAACACAAGTGCGTCCAGCGTGGACGGTTTCCATCGATATCAGCCCTTGGGATAATCCCCCGCGAGGACCCCGGATGAAACCGACTGAAACGCAGATTTATTCCGCGAATGCGGAAGCCGCCAGATTCTCAGCCTCATATACGTACGTACCATTTACAATGGCAGTAGATTGTTTGGTGAAGAATAATGTTGGACGTGAAAGCAGGAAAACCCTAGAATGACCAGTTAGATTTCGGATAGGCTTGATATTTACATCTATATAATACCCCTCAAGCCACCGCAGGGGCGTGTGGCGGGGAGTTTCGGTCACCACCCGAAAAAGAGAATAAAACCACATGCAAAACCACCAATTCCTTGCCAATCTACACACACAGAGGTGTATTTATATTCATGCGAAAACCTATTTAACTTACACGCATGCAAATACATATACTATCAACTATCATACACTTGCACCTATGAATGTAGTAAAAATCCATCCAATAACGTACACATTTGTACATATGCTGGAGGAAGACTTAATTTAAAAAAGGTAAAATCACCTAATAAATTAGTTATTTGTTAAACGAAAAAAGGGAATAAAAATGAACCGCAACCATTTATTCGACAGGCAGATTTGAAAAGTAAAAAGGAGAACTTATACTATTTCGTTGACGTGCAACTCATATTCTCCGCCTCTTCATTCACAGGTAGGGAATTTGACACCCTCCCAACAATAGAGAGAAAGGTTAAGTCAAATTACAGAACCTGGCAGCTTTGTATATAGCGGAAACCAATTCAGTTCGTGGGTTTTCCCGATTGCGTTTATTTCCTCCTGTTTTTAAGAACTCATTCTCGTCTTCCCTCACCCGCACCGCGTTGACGCGTCTTGGTAAGAAGGGTGACATGAAATGCACCGAGAGAATACTTGCTCCTAATTGCAGGGTTTTGTCAAATGTCATCGTACCTTCCGCTGGCGGTTAGTAGTCGGCATCCATCCCTTGTTGGTCATTTATTAGGGAGGAGAAGCAGCATGACAGATGAAAGAGGCCTTTGAAAATTCTCTCCGCAAGGAGCATGAAATGAGCGGTGGGGTGTGGGCAAGTGAAAACAGAGATTCGTGATTATTCCGCGCCGACTTTTGATTCCGAAGCAATGCCTTGACGAGTACCGCACGTCGTCGTTTCCGTTTCCGCGTTGCGTCACGCCCCTCCTCACATCCTTTCGTCTTCTTCGCTCGATTCTCGAGGTGCTGCTATGTTTCAAGACTCGGCACGGCCGTCTTTCCCGGTCACTTGACAGAGAGTCGAGCGTGAATGCCCGAATGACCTCTGGGATCTCCTGGAAGTGGTCGGGTGACCTAATTTCTACGTGGGCCACACTGGAGTGAAAACTATGGAGGGGAATGACTGCCGAGAGGCGAGCGGGAGGACGGAGGCGAAAGGGATTGTTATCCCGTTGCGAGAGCGCTCTCTCCGTTTGGGATGAAAGTGAATTTCATCGAAAAGCGAGGGAGAAGTTGAATGCGCAGGAACGAAAGGAAGGTTGTGTATTCATGAATTAGGCTGGAAAACAAAAGAGTAGGAGCGCGATCATTTGTACCTTCGTGCTGTATGGGGAATATTTGAACAAGATAACAAAAAATTAGGAATAACAATGAAGAGTACTAGGGAAATGTCATTAAAAGATTAAAGAAAAATGTTATCTTTCGCTCGTTTGGCCTCATTCAGAATATGCTGCTAGTATATGGGATCCTCATGAAGTTGGATTGGTTGCCGAATTCGATCGTATGCTGTGTAAAGGAACTAGATTTGTATGATTAACTTAGGAGCGTATCGAAAACATTAAGAGCATCTACGCTGGGAATCATACACGGGGGGAAGGTTACATTAAAGATTAAATCTCTTGCATAAATTGTAGTGTATTTAACAAAGATGTTGAAAACGTGTATTCGCCCCGTCATATTACCTTAGAAGTGATCGCATAAGTTTGCAACAGATTGATCTAGGATGTCGTATTCCCACGCACGATAAGGGGTCAGAATAACGATTTCCGACCGCCCTTGGGGGAAAAGGATTTTGTGGCAAAATAGTCTAGTTAATCTCTATCCCTAGCGGTCTGTGGCAGAGTACTGTGTAGTGTATTGCAAATCTTTTTTTTTCAACACTCGTTATCATCGAAGAGATCTTTGGGAATTCAGCACAAATTACCGTGATAAATGTTTCAGACCTTACTGAGATGGTTCGTGGCATCTCAGGAATTGTGTTTTGTTCCAGTATCACGGTCGGGTATTTAGGGTTCTGTAGAATTTTCATCTTGATGTCATCGTCTTTTAATCTCGTTGTCCATTCTCTTATTAAATCCCACCGTTGGCATGGCGGACAACGTTAAAGTCGCTTCTTTAGCGTCAGAGGTCATGAGGAAATGTCACCACGCTCAAATTCGATCATTACCTAAAGTGCTGTCTTTCAGCTTATTTAAATATGTCCGCACATCTATGCACAATATTAAAAATAGTTTCGCAAAATTTTATAGTTGTAATAAACCGTGCGTATGAGTCAATCTTGAGAACATATTGTGTGTTTTCAGCACATTGGACGATATCCCTGTTAATTTTATTATTTATTTTCTCCTCCTTAAAATGCTCCCTTCTAATTGATAGGTTTTGTCTTCGTGTGCATTTTAATCGCTGTCGAATTGACCCTTACTAACATGTTGCATTGTTGCTATCGGAGGGATGGCCTAATGATTTGCGATGCACGTAATGCCCCGTTCGTGCCAGTGAATTGTCGTTGCATGTGATTCGTCCACTCAGCACGTCGGGTGTCGCCAAGGAGTCAATTGCCCTCCGCCCCACCGACTCCGGAGATAGTCCGTATCTCAGAATTCTGCAACCTTCGCCCCCCCCCCCCCCTCTTTCTCCACCCCATTCGCCAGTGAGTCGCCGCTTGTTTTTGCAAAGTTTCTTCGGAAGCTCTCCATGGCGAAGAGATCGGAAGCCCCTGAAATTCATGCCTCGCAATGCACGCCGAGAAGTCGTCTCCTTCGAATTTCCGGGTGCTCTCCCTACCCGTTCTCTCCCTCTCTCCCCTGCTCCTTCTCTCCCTCTCTCCCCTGCTCCTTCTCTCCCCTGCTCCTTCTCTCCCTCTCTCCTTCTCTCCCTCCCTCCTTCCCCCGCTCTATATATCTTCTCTCTCCCACCCTCCTCTTTCTATCTCATTCCTCTCCCTTCGACCTTGTGACCCACCCTCCTCCTTCCCTCCTAACTCTCCGTCTCCTCCCTCCCCCTCCCATCCAATCAACCCTCCCCTCAAATACGTCATCTCTCGTGAGCATCTTTCATAACCCTATATGCATATATTTTTTGTCGCGGCGTTTGATATTTTTATGTCTCGTGCATTACCTTATTCTTTTTTTGCTGGAAAGCTGATGGGAATGATGGGTACTAATCAATTCCCAATTTCGCCCTGCAAATGAGGGACGATAAGATTGCTTTTCATCTGAAAACATTTCGATGCCCAAAGGATCTTCAAATGGTATGCAGTTATTATCAAACTCTACGTTTAATAACGATATTGGTCACTATGTCACGCATTATTTCTTTGGGTGTCCTAAGTTGCGTGGAGTTACGTTACGTAATCGCCAAAACATTTGAGTGCAAACTTCGGACTTCTATTGCTTCTCGTAAGGAATGTGATGTGACTCAAGTATCAGTTTTTATATGTTACCAGGACTTCATTTCCAATCTATAAATCGGGTTTACTCTTAGTAATTATGGTACTGATATATGGTATTTCCCACACACTTAATTTAACCTTAAGCATGTATTACGGGGAACCGTTGAAACGGAAATCTCCCTCGGTATTTGCCTTTTGTTACTCTTTAAATATTATGTTATGGGCATTCCTCCATAGATTGAAATACGTTCCATTTTGTGCATTACTCGTCCATAAATATTGCACTCATTTCTCACTCACACACTCACACTTGCCACTCAGTACTCACCAAATACTATCACGTTAGTTTGAAAATGAATATCGAACTCACATTCTTGGTTTTCTGCTTACGAAACCGATTACATTACGTGATAACATAAATTAGAAGTTGGTAGTTATTTTGCACTCAGTATAGCAGCATTCCAGGTGCCCTATGCATGTAAAAATATTTTATTCGAGGAATATTGTCGGATATTAAGACAGTTCGCATCGCCGTCAGCGCATGGTGGCAAAATTAAGGTGAAAATGCGGTTGAAGAGATTTCCCTCGTCGATTTCCATTTTTCTCCTCTAGTGCTCCATCGTCACCGCCGCATTAGTCGCCAGTTACGTTGACGCTAAACGCATTTGTCACGGTTCCAAGTGAAGATCAATATGGCGTAAATCTACGCCATTATTTTGATCGTGTGCATCTCCATTCCAATCCATAGTCCATTGCAATCGAGTTTTAAGTTTTAAAATTATATTTTTCTCTAGGATTTCTCCTAGTCCTGTGCTCGGGACGGATCGGTCGTGGAGGGAGCGAGAGAGGGATTAGCCGCAATCCTTAGCGTGGGGCGAAGGGGTTGAATGGTCAGAGGGAGGAGGCGACCAAGGGGAAGAGGAGGGGGTAGTCATCTTTCGGGTATGCGCCCGTTTGGGTCAGGGGGGAGGAAGCGGGGCCCTGGAGGGGGTGAGAGGCTCGAGGAGGAGGCGTTTGGAGGGGAGGTCGTGGAGGAGTGAGAGGCAAAGTTCAAATCGAGTGGCCGATGGGGGTCAAGATCAAGAGATAAACCAACCGCACAGAAGCAGTCGACGAGCAGTTTTCTCTCTCGCTTGGAGAATGGCTGCCTTTACAGCCTCGCTGCCTGCCTGCCACCCGATCTAAATAAATAAGAGGGGGAGATGTGCCCTGGCTGGACTGTGGATCCAGTGCTGCAGGATTATTCGCCGATGATGTAGTAGTGCTGGAGTTGCTATTTTATTCTATTTGCCCATCCTAGAATCGGCGTTGACGTAGCAAGCGACGTGTGGGTTCTTTTAACTGTGATGGCGGGTCAGATTTTGAGATATAGTTGTACGGGTACTGAGATCATATGAAGAAGCCCATTTTTGCCTTGTCTACAAGGAGTTTATCAATGGGTGCTGCGCTTTGGGATTCGGGGTGTTGGTCGATCAATCCAAATCCCATGGAAGGGATGGGTTTTTAACCAAAGCGCAAAGGAGTCAAATCATTTTACCAATAATTTATTAAATTAAGAATTTGGAAATACGAGCAACACTAATGAAAGGTTTGACTTGATAATATTAATATTTCAATGTAAACCAAAAGTTTCGTTATGGATAGAATAATAGCGTGGTTCACCTCGGGACTTGTTCCACTGAATGTCCAGTGCTACCATCCATCTACAAAACTTGGGAAAGTTGGATGTTTATTTGGCTATGGAATTCCGGGAAAGGTCGGGGAATAAATTTGTTCAAGAAGTAAGGCCTAGTGGGTTATATTTGGGGAAAGGAAATTTATATCCTCTTTATTAAAGTACTTCTATTTGTCATCGAAATTATTCCTACGCGTTTGGTCGCATTAATCATATGATTCATGTAAATAAATCGTATTTTCATGGAAAATGCTGGGAAAGTACAAAGTAAATGAATGTTACATTATGTAATGCGTCAGTGCATGAAATGAGTGAATTCATGTTGTTTTACGTTAAATCATAGGGAAATAGGTGGACAAATATAATTTATGGTCTAGAAACCCTATACGTGGCGTTGTGGGAGAGTTTGTTTTGTTTCCTTTCTCCGTCATTCAGTCAATGTAAGCCGCCCGCGATGAGCGTAGCGACATTCGGTGTATGCGGGCCAGGCGACGCGGTGGCGATCTCGCCCTCGATGCGCGCCGTAGCTCGCCGACATTTGGGACCGCACCCGCGAGCAGCTATGTCCGATGGCGGCGAAGGAGCGTTGTGGATTCTCAAATTGAACGCCACGCTCGGTCATGTTCGTGGAAAGGGGTGAGGCCGGAACTTAAAAAAAAAACGAGAAGAGGGAGGGCAGGCGGTTGCCGGAGATGTGGCGGACTGGGGGGGGGGGGGAGAGAGAGAGAGGGCTTGTAAGGGCGGCGGCTGGCTCTTTCCCTCCCTCCCGTTTCTTGGGGGGCGAGAGCCCAATCTTACGCCAAACGCCCTCGTGCTATAGAGATGAGCGCCGCCCTCGTCCGCCAGGGAGTGCTGTGGGAGGTGCACCGTACATGGACACTAGGTCCATAATTATTTCGAATCGATTCCATTGAAAGGAATAATTATAAAGAAGAAGTATGTGCCAGTGTGTGTGTGCGCGCGCGGATTTGAAGTAAGGTTTACGGAGGGCAATACATTTTCTCATGTTACGAGTTTTTTGTCTTGTGTGCCCATCCAAAAATGTTGTAATCGGTAACGTAGAATTATTAATAATACACATTAAGGTACAAGACCGATACTTCGGAAGTTTTCTGGATGCCCACACGTATGTGACAATTTTCCACGAGACGACAATGGAAATACTATTTATCCCCATAGTATTTCTGCCTATATGGGTGATATTCAAGATGAAGGATTTAATGGATATCGGATGTGCTCGATGCGGATAATATTGATTCCCTAACATACACGATATTACTGTTGGTGCTCTACATGCCCACAAAGAATCGCCCTCTCAATGTTTCTTCGATATTGAACAAAGGGCGACTAGACAAATACTCGGTCTATTTCGCTCGCTCGATATTTCGTGTATAAATCAAAAGCGTTGCCTGACTTCGGGGATGCTCGCCCCTCCCTTGTTCGGGAGAGATGTCGGCCGAGAAAGGATTAGTCGGAAGGCCCTTTTTTCCTCGTAATCTCCGTATGCAACCCTCGTAATGCATCGCCGTGCCTTGCCGGGATGGTTTCGAGTCAAACCGTCCGGGTTTTACGAGGGGGAATCTAAAAAAGGGGGGAGATGAGCAAACACTAGATGTCCAAGGGAATAGGGAATCGGATCAGCGTTATCTTCTACTTGTTTTATTTCGGAGGGATAGGGAGCGGATTCTTTTTATCCGAGGCGAAGGGGTCCTTTGGTGATAAATTGTATTTTTTTTCCCGTCACGTCGGTGAAAGAGGGGATAATTAAAGGGAGGTTGTTATATGCTGACCTCTCTAATTTTAACTCTGTAGATGGCTTTGTTTGGGCGCGATGCCGTGCACAGATAGATGAGTAATGTGCCCCGATTTTTCGCAGCGAGCGGGGTCTTTTAATTTTCCCGATCAGCAAGTTCCCAACGGCCAAGCGAGGCACGCACACTTTTTTGGATGCTGTCGAAGAGTGAACGTAGTATCTAATTTAATACTGGAGGGTAGCCACTCGACTCGGGAATATAGGAGAGGGGAGAAGTCTGTAATTACTCTTTTTAGTCCGAAATGTGGGAATAAATAAGTAGCATGGACTTCCTTTTGATTAGGGAAATGGTATTGAAATGGGGACCACATGATATGAAAATCGAGAATCCATCCAATCGGTGAGAAAGGTGTTCCTATTCATTTTGAGATTAGTCCTTGCTAACTAGAGGTCATCGCGCGTGAACTCTTCGAAAAACCGAAACTCTCTCGTATGCTTTAGATAAACCTGTTGCACGCGAAGAGGTTGGGAATGGTACACATTAAAACATACTTGCTATTGTATCCCAAGTGCTGCTTATTTTAAGGATCCGCTCTGAGAAAAGACGCCGCTGTTAATTTGCGTTAGTCGTCTGCTTTAGCGGGAATTGGCTAAAGTAAGTAATATGCCATTTTTAGCGCCATTTTTAACCCACCATTCTTTCGATCGATGCAGTTTCTCACAGAATAAGAGCCCGTCGTTCATTTACGTGCTTCGTGTCACGTCATAGCTCTCCCTTGTTTCACTCCCCACGATAGCTTATTGCTGTTGCTTAGTAACGGCAAGAGCGGAGAGGGTGTAGCGATGCATGAGATTGCCACCACCATTTATTCTGCAGTTTCCCTTATCAACGGTGGCCATGGCTCCGGACGAACTATTGATTCCATGCGTGATTGTGGCAACACGTAGGCCAGTGTCTGTGCTGTTTTCGTTTTATTTATTCCAAGCTAATGGCTGGCACCAGGATCTTTCAGTCGTAATCTCCGTCGGCTTTGTGCCCGCATAAATGCTGGCTGGCTTCGGAAAGAACCGAAACGGTTAGACAGTTTTATGTTGCTGAGAGACTGTGTTTCCGTTCCAATAGATTATGCAAAACCACGTGCCTCACTCTCATTTATTCAGGACGACAAGACGTTTTGAGCGGTAGTTAGAACTGCATGATCAAAACAAGACATTAAAATAAATGCGATGACCGTGTTGTCAGCGTTCATCATTACACTAAATTTAAACGCAAGACATAAACGCCTTCGTTTCAATGTCGTTGAAGTGGATATGAAGACGTAATGGTACGGTGAGTGGCCTTCAAACATTCTTGTCCACTTCAATGTATGTACGAGGTCTGTAAATTAAGTAATGAAACTGATTTTTAAATATTTTTTCATTCAAGTATAATTACAATTTTATATTGTCACCCTCAAAATAACTTCCTTCTGAAGCCACACAGCGCTGAAGACGGTTTTTCCACTCCTCATAGTAGTACTGGAACTCTGATATTGGGATAGCCTTCAGCTAGTCGGTTACAGTCGTTTGAATGTTTCGACTGTCCCAAAATGAGTTCCCTTGAGGTGATTTTTCAACTTTGGGAAGAGAAAAAAGTCACAAGGACTCAAGTCAGGCGAATAAGGAGGCTGAGGAGCCACAGGAGTGTTTTTACTAGCCAAAAGCTTATTTATTGAAATTGCTGTGTGACAAGGAGCATAATCGTGATGCAACACCCAGCTGTTCTTGATGTTTGTTCTCGTATGTCCAAGTGGAGTTGATAAAATCTTGTGCGTAGAAGTAATTAATGGGTTGTTATAGTCATCTTCTTGGAGTTATTCAATGTACTTACTCTATGTACTATGGACAAGGTTTTTTTTGACCCTTCTCCTTTGATCAGGTCGCACTCAAACGTGAACCTTTCCCATATTTCGTCTTCCATACCATG
>CM073772.1:103434493-103561979 GCA_037158775.1 Hetaerina titia | reverse complement strand
GATCGATTCCCGGGCTAGCCTCTCTGGCCCCTCCTATCCTGATGTGTGAATTTCACACGTTGTCTGGCTTTCGCAATGGGTGAACTACACCGATCTACCAAACCGAACTTCGGGTTGATTTCTGTTGTACATGTGTATGTGTATGTATACATATATCCATACACACATTCAAACACGAAATCCATCCATGCGGCGAACAAATATTCATTCACATGGAAATACATCATCCCATTTCGCGCTCCCAAGTATTATTGGAATCAACTATTTTAATCCTAGGAGTTCATTTTTCCCCGCAATCGTGTTCTCCCAAGCATCCCAACCATATCATTTGGCCCTAATTATCAGATGAAATGCTAAGCAACCGTCGTTAGAGGTGGGAACCATATTTCGTGAGGTGGGGTCGAATAGAATGAACATGATGCAGGTGTGTTCGGACCAAGGCAGGTCGGCGGCCACGGAATCACGGCCAACTACGAAAGCGAGGGAGAAGTCAACTCCCCGGCCCCTCGCGTGTGCCACACTCGCCGCGAAGAAGAGAGAGGGAGAAAAAATTGCACCTCCTCCCTGGCAAAAGTCGAGATCTCTTGAGATTGCAACGTGTTCCATCTTCCCGGCGTCCCCTTCGCTTGTCCCTGTCCCCTCCCCTTGTCCCTGTCCCCTCCCCCGTCGCGTTCTCGAGAGCGCCTCTCCCCCACTGCTTCGCCCTCAGTGGAAGCTTGACTTGACCAAGCATAATACCCTCCGCCTAAGGCTGGGACACGTCAATATCGTGTGAATCGAGTATCGTTCATATCAACAGTGTCTCCTTATTAATACTGTTCACTTCCACCTGCTCTCTGTGAAATGCCGTCGATGCCCCGAAATCGTCCGTCATAACCGCTTTGCCTTCACTTCCGGAATTGCACAACACTACGAGTTATATTTCTAGGTTATTCTTTTTTTTTATCTTTGTTAGTTGTTTCCCACGTCTCCCGGCGGCTGCGTGATGCACCAGTTCCCTCCCCCCCCTCCTCCAGTCATCTCTCCCCGCATCCAGCCCTCGGGGGCACTTCTATGTCGGTTAATCTTCTTTGCCGTTTACATCGTCCCGTAGATACCCGAGATTATTGTTTACAACTTCGAAAATATTTCCTAGTTCTGTTTTTCCTTTAAATCTTGAAATGCAATGCATTTTATTTCTAAATAAAAAATATATCATGTTCTAATTAACAAAAAAAATGCATGATAAAGGTAAGCCAAGAATGTGAATTTATATTTTTGTTTGTAGATAATTCTGAATCTTCCTCTCACCTCTCCATTCCTCGAAGCCATCCGTCCACGAAATGGGGGCCCCTGGTTTTAAATAATGTTGATCATGATGTGAGGATATGTTATCGGAAACCACCAAGTATGATAGAATTGATGTGAAAAAATCAACTGTAATGTTTAAGAGCGATAGGAAGTTAAATTGGATGGTATCTTCTACACGTTGGAATGCAAATCTTATCTATGAGCTTCAGCAATGGTTCAAACCGGTGATTCTATTGTGGTTTGTTGTCGCATGGGGAATGGACCATCGGAGAATTCTCATGTTGAAATCAAAGCGTTCTTTCGTCGTAGTTACTGAGGGAGGCTTGTTCATTTAGTGAGCGTATGATCGCTATGTTAACTTAGCCCGCGGAGCGCGGCAAATCTTGCGTTGAGTTGCGACCACTTATTTCCAGGAAACGGTTGATTCCTCGCGGGAGGCATGAGATGAGAATTAGGGGTATCCGCAGACCTCCGTGCCGCCTCCATGTCGTCCGCGGGGCGAGATGAGCTCAGGTGGCAGATGACGCCTGAGAAGAGTGTCCCTTAGTACGAATTTTCTTGCGCACGCCTAAATGGCGCTAACGCGGCGAAATGGTGCGAACGCGCGGCTCACGAACGGCGCGGGGGCGGGGGTCACGACGGCGTCGCCATATAGCCTCTCTCCCTGACGGGCATGGGGGTTGTTGTCGGCGACGCGGTGCGGGGGCGGGGGGCGGACCGGGTCATTCGAGGGTTCATCCTCCCCGCGCCCCCATATCTTCCCCCGCCACCATCTCTTCCCCCCACCCACCCACCCGCTCCGCCCCCTTTGGCCCGCCACTCGATTTTTCGGACGTCTGGGGAGTGCGATCGCGGTGCGAATGCTAATAATGCCTCGTGCTCCTGTCTTATTTGCGTGTCTCCATGTGCTAGCCTCCTCCTTCGTGCCTTCACGGCCTCTTGCGTGCGATCCTACCAAAAGTGTCCACGTGCATAATTTTGATACCGTATGAATAAAACATTCAGGGGTCTGTTTTACGTGTGAATAAATTCGCCGCATGGCCGAATGTTTGAAAATCAACCCTAGCATCTGAGGTATTGGCTCTCTCTTCTTGCGAATGGGCCTCTGCTGACCCCTACCTATGGCAGCGGTAGCGCGAGCCGGAATTTGTTTTAATTTTTTCCGCGGACTTCCCGTTGATTTGCACGTGGATTTCTCACGCGAGGGACTCTTGAGAAGAAGATGCTCTTCGAGTGTAATAGATTGACTATTTTTACACGAATAAGGCAAATTCGAGTGGACAGAGATGTTTATTCTTACTACACCTTCGAATTTTACTTAGCGGAAGCGTTTATTTTTTTAACAGATCAAACTTTGTAATTTTTCTTGTCGAATAAATATTTTCCAACCGTAATTTCTGCGTTCCAAGCACCAGCATCATGGAAGGATTCGCTTATTTCTCTAAGGCGTTCAGTTTTGAGAGGACGGATATACCGTCGCATTTGCGACCTTGGCGTGAATCCGCGGCCAGTAATTAATCAGTTTCCGAGCGGCGGTTCAAGATGAAGAAAAAGGTACGATAGCGGTAATTGTGGCGGTGGCCGCGGCTTTTGGAATCTCCTCCTCCCCAAGCACTTCCGCGGTCGGTCGGTCCGTTCTCGCTCGCGCAGCCGATGCAGTTGCCCCGGGGACCGCGTCGTCGCGGTTGGCGATGAACTCGCGGGCGAAAGCGGAGTGGAATGCCTCCGTGGGCCAAGATCCTATGGCTCAGATTGTCGCCCTCGTGATCTTTACATCATTCAAGTACGTCTGAATGCGTCACATCTTCGCAAGTTCCGAGCAACTGTCGAAAACGTCAAGGCATCATCCTCGAACGGGAGAATCTTCTAGAGGAAGTCGCATTGCTCTTTTTAAGTTATCGCTGATGCACTCTCGAGACCAAACCCGGAAGACAGTGTGTGCGAAGAAGTAATTCGGGAGAATTTCTGGATGTAACGCAGTGAAAATTGGAGTGTTTCCGGCGAGACGAGATTTTTGGACCGAGATGTTTGTGTTAATTAAATTTATGCAACATGAATTGTATTGGAAATAAAATCAGCATGGGAAGAGACATGTGCTAATCCTTCCTTTGGCGAATGAGTCACAGTTTTGAGTATGAGCCGTTTCAGTTGTTTTACGCAGTCTAATTTACCCCAAATTTTTCTCTTATTTAGCGGTAACTAGCCGTAAAGTGTTCTCAATTAATTATAGGTTTTCTGACAGCATATCGGGAATATTCTTGTTCACGGTTTAATTTTCTAGCCACAGAGTTGGAATACACAACGCCGGGAATGTCTCCACTTTCTTACCTCTCTCCCTCTCCACAACAGCTGCCTGGTCATTAACGCCTTATTAAGTCGGTATTTAGTGACAATACTCGTTAAAGTAGTGAGCAATTATGTCGAAAATTCGCAGTACTCTTCTTTCGTTAATTCCGGACCAACCCTTTCTCAGTTTCTTTAGTCAATTCCATATTTTTGAAACCAGTTCGACTTCTTCAGCCGTCGTCTTCTCATTCCTCGAAATGAAACGTTAATGCTTCGTTAAAAATGTGTCAATTAACGGACCGCACACTGTATTAGCTCGTGCCTCTTTATTGGTAGCTGCTGATTCCTTCATTTCACCCCTAGACATAATCGAATTCACACCATCTACCCCTCCTACCTGTGCCCCTCCCCCTTCGTTTCCCCTTTCCCCTCCTACGCTGAAAGCCATCTTTCAATCGCTAAAATCTGGACGTGTAGGCGTCCTCTGTGTATTGGTTGTGTGCTACTCATTTGTATTTTGCGATGGCGTCGGAGGAATCCCGTTACGTATCTTGCTTTTGCATTCGTAATAGCTCGAATGGTAGGTAGATACGGCAGGTATGCGAGTATTTTGACTTCTCCCAGGATTTGCCGGTTTGAAAATTGTACGCTCGTTTTCTCGGCATGTGTCGTATTTTATGTGTATAGTGAATTATACGAAATACGCTTTCACGTAGATGGACACGTGTACTATTTCTCTTTAATTCATGTCACAATTTTTTCCAGAAGTAATAGGTAATCATTTGATCTCTCTAATTAGCTGGTTGACGAATGCACCGCTAGAATTGTATGCTTACACACGCTCAAGTGTTTGCGTAGAATTTTTACTGGTACATATATACCCATGGCCAAGAAAAATCTCTCTTCACTCATACTTTCGGATTCGCATGCTTTCGATGTTATTACTCCAATCTCGCTTCAGTGAACATTATTCCTGGAAACAACCCTGGTTGTTTATGAGACATTAGCGCATCCACGGTAGAGTCGATAAGATTGTTTATATAGTAACAGTTAAAAAGTTTTGTAATAGATGTATTCCTACCGTTTCAAATTGATAAAAACAACGGTGTACTAACATCGAAAGCTTGCCGTAGTTTTTCCGTAATGTCTACTACTGATGTTTGCGACCTGTTCGTGATCTGATCACACGCACTGTCTGGCCTGTGCGCATGAAACCCTTTATCTCGTGAGTCATCATTTTGTAGACGTGAATATTTCAAATAGGATTTCACGATTTACTATGCACAGTTTGCATCCGATAACACACTCAGTGGTTAGAACGGATACACGTTTACGTCAGGTCACGTGTGGAGTTGAAGAACAACAACCTGCTATATGCTTAATATTCAGTGATCAAACTTCATTAGGAAGTAATATTTTCTGGACAGCACTTTCTGCCCCGTTATTGCTTCAGATTACTTTCCGAACAAGCGTACTCCTCTCACCCGTTACTACTGCGCATGTTCCACAGACAACTTGACGAGTGAAATAAGTTTCCCAACAACATTGTTCTTAACGTTTTTGTCTTTTTGTGCACCAACATAAAATGTTAATCCAATTTTTCGAAATCAACGAAAGTTAACTTTAAGAAGAAATAATAATTCACCAAAGAGTATTAGGTGACTGTGGTAGAGGAGGGTCCCTTTCACTGGCTGCATTGTTACATAGCTCTGCGTTATTGGGGTTATTATCTCCGAAGGCCACTGACGAGGGTGAGAAAGGTCTTTAACATTTTCTTCAAAGCGCTGCGGTGGATTGTGGGCGTTTAAAATTTTTAATTTGACTATGGTTCTCTATCAATATCAGAATTATCTTCAACGTAGCTATTCATGCCGTTAAATCTAAAAGATTGTGGTCAATTTTTGGCCGTGCACCCATTTATTGATTGACGCCGAGTTAGTTCCAACTGGATTTTACCGTTTGGTCTTCGATTTTACGTTCGGTGGATTGCATAAGATTTCGAAACCGGATAATATTAAGAAATAAACGGAGAATTAGTATCGAGGAAAATTCTTTGCTTGAGAAAAAAAAGTTCGCGACGAATTCGTTATGCTGCCAAAATATAGTGTATATTTTTATTTATTTTTATTTTGGGCATCGGAAAACATTGTCGGGAGCCATTTCAGAGAGTAAAAATCATTCGCCTTGACCGGGATTCGAACCCGGATCCCTCGGGAGCTTGACCCCTCAGCCGTAACTTGATGAGAGATACACCCCAAAAAATTGCTCGTAGCTTAAGAGAGCTCTGAAATTTCGAGATTGGATGAAGCGCTCTATGTTTGTAGCCACGCCTCCCTCGGGGCTTTTGAACCCGCGTAATTGAAGGTCAACTCGGCACGGCGGCATCAATCACGTGCGGGGGCGGCCACGGGGGCCGAGTGCTGCCCCCAGCTCCTTGTGTCGGACTCCTCCACCGGTGGTGCATCGCGTAGCAGGTGACGATGATGAGCAGTGACTGCCCTCGTCGAATCCGAGCTATGGGGGGGGTAGGGTGGAAAGCACTTGAGGGTTTTTTAAATTAAACACCGCGTGTAAACGTCGGGTACTCCGTGGTTAAAGCCGTGAGAACTCCGAATGCGATGCAAAACGAGTCTAGCAGTTGTGAACCAAACCTATATAATTCTGTATTCAGTCAACTACTAGCCTCCCTGGTTGTAGGTATAACTTTTAGCTGTAGAATTCCTTACTAGTGATTTCACTGCGTTCATATGAGCTAAATTGTTTGTCTATTGTTAGAATGGTTCCTTATAATCATCTGTAATGCATAGTGTTTTCATATGAGACGGTATGTTAGGCATGATATTCGGTTGATAAGAGCATTCGAATTTAGTCCAAAGGATTTTGTGTTCACTGCAGGTGAATTATCTCGTCTGTCTCAGAGAAAACCATACTATCATTTTCTATCCTCCTGAAAAATGCAGACCACCCTGGTAAATGAATCAACATTATGCCCTGGACATGTGAATTTCACGTGTCCCAAGACTCAGGGCGAGGGGAACTATGATCTCAATTATCGCAAAAAAGACCTACAAGGTTAAGGTAATGGCTTATTCCAAATGAATATCTCTGTGAAAAGTCACTTGAATTTTTTTATTCATTTTTATGAATTAAGAAGAAAGGTTGAACTCGGTAACATAGCTTTGCAAATTTAGCAAAATGTACTATATATTTCTCTGTTATGTGGAAAATACGACTTAAAAACTTGAACTGGAGATCTTGCATGTACACAAATTTTTCACACCCTTAGTACTACTTAGTACTTCATTGCGTTGGAGACAAAAGACGATGGGGTAATTTCCCTGACTGAAATTATTTTTATAATTTTAAGCATATTGATAAGATGGGCACGGTTTTTATCTACAAATTAAGTGAATGTTTCAAATTTTAATGAATTTAAAATGAATTAAGAAGGGATGTGATAATGCTAAATTTAGACGCCTTCCACTCATGTCGGTAAAAATTTGAATTTCCGGTGATTCGACAGCTGAGGATGTCGCGTGAATTTCACTCTCTCGCTGTATGGAGCGATTGGTGCTGGTTGCTGTCGTAATAGGATTCCGATCTTACTACTGCGAGGTTGGTCAGTGAGTAGAGGAGTGCCTGGGGTTTCTTTCCGGACGCAATCAAAGTGTTCAGCATTAACGGAATGGGGTTCGCAGATCGGCGAATCAGCTTCCACCACGGGGGACGAGCGAAAAAGAAAGAACTGACTACTTCACTCGCTTCCCTCAAATCGCCTGATTTCATGCAAAAACACGGAAAACTTGAAGGAAGTGAATAGAGTTTTAATGAAAGGGCTTAGCGATAAACCGTTCATATTCCTCTCCAAACATTCGCATGAGCTCCCTTCATTTCTTTACCTTGGCTGAGATCATGGGTACGTGCCGGGATCAAAAGCCTTCGCTGTGTGCTCTTGTCGTTTCTCTTCCTTCAAAATCCCGTGAGTCTTTGCCAGTTTTTGGAGTGGAAGCGGGAGTTGGGCATGAGGGGGAGGGGAGGTCAATTGTAGCGATCGGGGGTGAGGGGGGAGATTAATAAGGAGGCGGAAGAAAAGGGGATTGTGGGGAACGGGTTGCCTCGGAGGGAACTTGTGAAAGCGTCTTGGAGTCACGTTGCTTCTTCAGTAGCCGCGGACGATATGTAAATGGAGTGCAATCGCGGATCTCCAACGGGTGGAAATGCAGAGATATAATTACCGGGAGTTGTCTTTCCCCGACGTGGTCCTGTCAGGCTTCCTTACGGATGTGCGATTAGATGATACGCGTTGCATACTTTCGTTGAATTTTCGTATCGAGACGGTTAGGTCTCTGAAGTTCAACTCTTCCGCGTTTCGTCTGCATTCGTTCGCGATGTCACTGATGACCACGGCCAAGGTCGATGCTTGTGTTCAGCAGTCGTCGTCCAAGTAGTCGGCAGAAATGATTCGATTATTTCGACCGAATCCGTGGGATCGGGCTGGTAAACTGCTTGAATATTGCGTTCGTTCATAGTAAATGCAATTTAAATAGAATTGCCTCCAGATAAAATTAAATTTTTACTGTACATTTAATAGCGATTAATTTTTTTAAATGGTCTCTCTTTAGCAATAAAATATCATTCGTTTCGATGTGAAAGCCCTTGACTTTCACCTTCCTTGTTCTATTTCTATTCCTCTTTTTTTATTAAAAAACTCTGAGATAAATCAGCATCCTGAGATGCCTGAATTAACTGTAGCTAATCAAACCATATTATGACGTCCCGAGGTGACAACCATTCTAAATAATAGAAATGTGGTGATCAGTCCTATTAAGGGGCGGAGCCTGGAACGATTTTATTGCTTGCTGAGTTGGCGGGAAGTAATTCAGTAATTCTTTTCGTGGCTAATAATTGAATACTTATTAGCCATTTTGAATGCATATTAGCCATTTTGAATAAATAGTGGGCATGGAGAAAAATCAGAAGAAAAAATGGACCATGATGGTGGTGATTTACAGGTATACTCAATGAAGATGGGTTGCATACAGGTTTACTCAGTGGCCGTGTTGGAGAAACGCTTTTGCGATTTCTTTTGTCATAAGAAACGAAGAATGTATTTTTATTGTTACAATATTTTAAGGATTTAATGTAAACCGAGAATTTTCATAAACTGTGTATATGTAAATGAGTATTTGATTATGAGTATTATTCATTGACAGAATTCTTCATAGTTACATACGACCATGGTTTCGACGATTAACGTCATCTTGGAAGATGATAATATAAGAAATTGTGGGATATATAAATTACGAAGTTTTATTCAAAATTAACAGTAGCACGTTCCATAAAGTCACACCGGAAACCATCAACTTTCTCAAGTATGTGGAATACGAATGTGTGCTCAAGAATGTGTGAAGGTGAATTGTGCAAAACTTTCTTCCCGTGTCTAAATCTGTAATATTCCACTAGCATGCGCTCCAATTTTAATCCAAGCACTGCTCTGAATTAGCTGATGTGTCTCTCTAAACAAAGGATGTGTCAAACAGGGCGTGGAATGAATGAGTGGGTGGATGGAGAGACAAGGGTGATGTTTACTTCAGCTACGCACCGAACAATGAAAATCTTTCCCGAGTCTTTTTCTTCTGTCGATAGCACATCTGAGGCCCCGGGATGTGTTGGAAAGTGCAACCTCTCCGTTTGCTGCCTGTGTATCCGCCATTATCTACACGTCTCCTCGTATCTCTGGAGTTTCCCGTCATACCCTCGTGCCTGTTGCCGAGGTGGCAAATTTCACAATTTCATTGAACAGGTGCCGTTTTACACGAAGCCCTCTTCAAAAGCATAGCAGTCACGGTTGAGTTGAAATGATTAAAACTTAAGATTATCACCACCCATCTCGTAACGGTCTCACGTGGTCGGTGCTAAATCCCTCGACACGAAGTCGAAGTTACTTCCTTCCCGGCACTGCGGCGTTCGTCATTTTGTGGAAGCGACGCGCACGTTGGAAAATGTTTGAATTCAGCCTTGCAAATTGGCAGGTAATAGTAGTAGACATGAAATTGCGCGGATTCGTTTTCAACCGATATTGACATGCGTTGGTGAATATTTGTTATTTTAGTACCCTAAAAACCACCAAAGGGTGTGTGGCAGGGGGTGAATACACATATTAATTTTGATCCGAATGTGACCCTACCCTGGTCGGGCAATGTTATTCTGATCCCTTATCGTTCGAGGAAAAAAGTGACATCTTAAATCCATCTGTTCTACACTTGATCTCTAATTTTATTGACATGATCTCTCCTACCTTAGTTCGATTGGGGTAATAATACATTTTCGACATCACTGCTAATGAGACATCGTTCCAATTAATGCAAGAGATTTAATCTGTAATTTAACCTTCACTCCGTGAGTGATTCTCAACCTAGCTCCTCTAATAATTTGGACACGCCACTAAGTTTATCATAACAACGTTTTACCTATCTAGCTTCTCTACGCTGTACGTGATCCAACTCAGCAATCAATCCAGCTTCGTGAGGATCCCATATACTAGCAACATATTGTGAATGTGACTTACCCAGCGAAATATAACATTGCTCTTTGACCTTTTCATCACATTCACCCAGTACTCTTCTAATTAATCCTAATTTTTGTTAGCTTGTCCAAATATTTCAAATAAACCGACGCGGTGGGAGAAAAGTACGACGCGTCAGTATTAAAGAACTGGTTACAAGGATGCAAAAAGTGATTGAAAAATAGCTAAATGCTCAACCTTTCCGACGATGTACACATGTTTAAATTTGATTTTCCATGAAAAAAAATAGGAGAACTTCCTTTCAAATGCGCCCTCGTATGAGGTACTTTTTTGAAGGCTTTCTTAAAATCTAGAAAAAACCGCGTACAAGACGGCGGTTTCTACTTATGGTGTTGGTGAAGGTTGTCTACGGGGGTGAAATTCCTGAGAATAGTCCATGGAAGTTAAGGGCAAAAAAAGCATCAGAATTGTGAGGATTACCCTTGGTATAAAAAAGCATTTTTTTCTCCACAAACTTTTCCATTTCGTAACTTTCATCGGGAAACTATTTGTGGTACCTTTTCGCTGGAGACGTATTTTTTCATTTATCGATCGTTTTTTGGTAATTTCGAGTGAAACCCTCTCTGAGATATTTTCCTCCACTCCACTGCTTTTAACCAAATGATGGCCGGAAACACCAGCGTATTTTTTCCCATGTTAGCGTAATAGCGTAACCGCCATCTGCCGTCCATTATAAGATATTGTAGCACTGGGTAAATCCTGAGAAGACATTGGTCATCATCTCTACTCTTTTAAGTTAAAGTGAAAAAAAGTTACGTGAAAGTGTGGAAGTTGGTGCTGAACAGTGAGTGTTCAGGATCGCTTTATTGATTGAGTAAAAAGATTACATTGTTTGTCTGCAGAACGTAGTTCTTTTGAAATTAATGTGTCGGATAACTCGAGGCTACAACTATTGTCTACAACTACAACTCTTCTTCATTGCCCAATATAACATTAACTTATGTATTTGATGTGGAGGACTTGTTTGCTCAACCATTAGCCGGATTTTTGAGGGATTTAGTCCACTTACATAGTCTGTGAATTTACTGTCCTTTACATGCCCTGTCGTTATTTGGTTGATTGAGGGGACTATGCTGTCTCCCAGCCACCGCGTCCGCCGTGTGTGATTTTTCGCGTCCCCAGACTAAACTCCCACAAGGAGCCAGTCAGCGGACTTCGACTGACCTCCCCCCCTCCGTGCCCTTCCTCCCGACGCCCCCCTCCCCTCAATCAGACTCCCCCCTCCACGAACCTGTCGCTCCGGAGAACCCCTCGCCATAAAAATACATCACGTTGGCTGCATAGGATAATAAAAGGTGTCTACAGTAGAAATCATTGGAATATTTGCAGATGAATATTAAGTTTCGAACAGGGAAATCATTGGTGTGTTCGATACCTCGTAAAAATTCTCCTAGGGTCAGTTTGCTCTAAGACGAAAGATGATGTCCAAGAATGGTGGGATGAAAAGTTTTTAAAAAATGGAAGCTATCCTAATCATATTCACGTTCCCCAATACTCTTTTGTTTTCTTCTCGACTTGGTCCCCAAGTCATAATGCATATCGGATTCTGAATAAATCCCTCCTTTTTAGCTTTACTCTCCGTGGCCCGAATCTTAATGTAGCCCCTCTTGATTTTAGTTAACTTAATATTTAACCGAAGTGAATTCAACTAACAGTATATCTCTTTCCCGGAGGAAAAGGAGGGAATTTGAACGTTCAGACTTGTTTGGAAAGGTCGGAGCGTGAAGGTTTTTCAACAAAATTATTTTTGGGCTGAATTGGGTGACTGAGAATGAGTGACTATAATTCGAAGTCTTGCAAGAAATATCAACTCTGAACTCTTTGAAAAAGGGTTTCGTGATATGACGGAGAGAAAGCAGTACCCTTAAGGCGGGACTACGAGAATAGGCATTTTACTACCGCTGACAAGTCGGGAGTGCTGTTGTCATGGATCAGCCTCCATGTCAACCGCAGTCGCATGCTGTATTCTCCTAGCCTCGCCAGAAAGGGTACCGTCTTCGACGTAATGCGGAAGGTTCAAAACAGTTGATACAAAGCACTTTGAACACTCTTTTGCTGTTTTAGCTATCTTGATCATTGTTTGTAAATATTCGTGTGCGAGCATGTGAAGTTTCGCGACAAATATTTATAATCTGAGGGCTATGATACGAATATTTCTAAGGTGCCAATGTACCTTGAAGGAATCGTTAGTTTTTCATAACTTACAGTATTTTCAAGACGCTCTTAAGTTTACGATGAAATTTTCGTTGGCTCGAACGCAACAGGTGCTATTATATATGCTCGCTGTAATTTCACCAAACGTGAATTCGTCTCGTTTTTCGATCCGTCTACGTCGTTCAAACCGATTGTAAAAGTCATCAAATTAAAATTTACGTCAGTGAATTTGTACCATTGTGTTTAGCTCATACAGGATGCATTCAGAATCTTAGTCGAGTGTTCGGAGTCAGTGGAAATACTTGAAATAGAATGCCAAGATAATTTCTGTGCTTCCCACTTGTACATGATTGCGTCGTTTTCCAAGAAAGTTTTGCGCATTCCAGGGAGCTTGTGCGACCGCCACAGAAAGTATCTCCCAAACCCATCCGGTCCCCTCAGCCGCGCCCTCCTCTGTTAGCATCAGGTCTCGTCTCCCCAGCCCCCCCGACCCTCCTCAGGCGCGTCCCTGCGATGTTCGGCGGACTACCTATTTCTCTCTCCTCTCGCGCCCCCCGGCCGTTTTCCGTCGAGGGAGGGAACGGAGCGCCAAGAGCGGGGAAGGGAGGCAGCAGTCCCGTGATAGAAGACGGCGGCGGGCCGAGGGCGATTTCGAGCGGAGATGTCGAGAGGAGGTCCTCGGTGGTGAGAGTGTGGTTGTTTTGGCGGCGTCAGCCCCGTCAAGCGGGCAGCTCCCCTCCGTCCCGGCAAGTGTTTCCCTTACATCTTTGGTTTCCCCCTTCCCTTACACGACGCTCCGAAGTTTTCTTGTGTGTGTGAGCGGGTTGTGCGTGGTGTCTTCGTTGTTGTCTTCATACCTGAATGGAGTGCGTGTGCCTCGGGAGGGCGAACTGGGAAGGAGGCTAACGTCTTGGATACTTCTCCGCTGGACGTGAGTATCTGTTGTGGAGACGCGTAAGGCTAGGGTTGACACTTCCCCGACCACTCAAGTCTCTCTGGAAGTCCTGAGCGAACTGACTGCTCTCGACTCGAAGCCCGCTTTTGATTTTGCAGCGGATTCATCCGTCCTCGATATATCATTGCGCCGTTCTCTCGTGATTTCCGGTGCTAAACATGTGGAGGAACGGCGTATTAATACGAGAGAGAAGGAATGTGAGAGTAAGTTTGGTGACATACATGAGATCGTGGCGGCAGTTTCAATGCAATTAGTTCACATAGCTTAAGTTTTCTTCGCCGTGATATATTCTCCACATCTCTTGGAATCTCAAATTGGATCATTCTCGAGTTAAT
The DNA here is from genome assembly GCA_037158775.1 of Hetaerina titia. NCBI lineage: Eukaryota > Metazoa > Arthropoda > Insecta > Odonata > Calopterygidae > Hetaerina > Hetaerina titia. The sequence continues at coordinate 103,548,373 of CM073772.1, read as the reverse complement.
GTTTTGTGTATCGAATCACGGAACCCAGGCTTACTAGACGAATACGCTGACTGCCCAGTAACGTTCCATCCATATTTTCATGGGTCCGAGGTTCGAGTCAGTGAATTTTATTTTTCATTGGCAAATTCAAATTTCAACGGATATGTGTGAGCTGAAGTGCGAAAGCATCCCTCGATCCGATAATTTGAGATCATTACCATGACCTCATGTGTGTTGGTTGTGTAAGGTGCGGGTAGAGTTCGCTCCAAATTAAGACCCAAGGCGCGTGACATTCGGTGCACGTTCTTTCCCCGCGCAATCATTCAGTTTCACGAGAAATTCTAGCGACTGGGAAATTACACCGCTTTCATGGTGAGGAGAGAAAAGGGTTGAGCAGTGACAATAACTATTGTGAATAGTACACTCATTGAAAGCGGATGGACTGTCTTTTCACTGATCTCCGGGTTAATGCCTCATTTCTCTCCTCGGCGATGATAACATGTTATATTGATCGAAATAGTGATGTTGGAATTTCTTCATACATTGCGCATTATCGGTCTAGGAAAACTCATTTTTAGAAGCTGTGCTGAAAATTCTATATTTATTCATTTCGTGTTCACACATATTCGGCAGGGTGTTGGAATTTTCACTTCCACCGTTGAATGACAGTACATTAATTTCCCTTAAGAAAATTCCTCGAAAATATGGGCATTGCACTCCCAAGGTGATCTGCGAAGCTTGCTCCAGCATTTCGGGTTCTCCATATGGACGTGTTTTACTTACGAAAGTGCCACGTTTAATTGTGGCCACGTGGGGCCTATTAGACATGCAATTTACTTTCGAACGTACCCATTGGCCTGAAGTACACTGGAACGTACTCGCTTATGCGTACGTCCAATGAACCGTATCGGAACGGCGAGTCAGTCTCTCAAGACGGGTCGGTCGGACGATAGGTCTCTTCAATAGTTGAACATATGTACGAATTACTATTTCGTTCATAGTTTGTGTGTACTAGACGTAAAGTAGCATTGTCAGCAGCTCGTAGTGTTGAATTTTGGGGCCTCATTTGGGAGAAATATTCTTAGAAGAAGCGGTGCCGTCACGAAGCTGCCATCATTTGTGAAGCACAATGGAAAATTTTCGATTAAAGAGATTCGAAAATGATTTTCCTCGTTTGATTAATCTGATTTCGATAATGCTGTAATTTGATAACTATCCAAACAAACAATTCAATTTCCACACCACTTAGAGGAAAGTTTCTCCATTACTTGATAAAAATCAATAATTTCGCTGACCGTGAAAATCGGCCACAAAAGAACACTAAGACCCCAAAAAATTACTATTCAGTGAAGGGAGCCTCGATTTGACATATAAAAAACTCTCACAAATATAAAATTCTAGCGGGTTTACTGTGGACTCGGAGGAAATAATTGAATCTCCGCACTGCTTCAATGTGTCAGACAGCAATGGCAAACCCAGAAATGGGCCGTTAAACCAATTCAAATATTCATTTTTTCCAGGCCACCGTACAGGGGCAGGGAAGGGCAATAGACATTGAACACTTATTTCCACTCAATAGACTTCATCTCCTTATTCATTGCAGTTACCCGAACATCTTCGGCCACACGCCATGGTTTAGGCTTGTTATGGTACAGTATAGGCGTAGATAGAGAGGTGTAGATGACGCCAATCACACGCATGTCCTTGCACGCGTGAATTCAGGAGTCGTAGTCGCAGTGCTTGGACCCTGCACGGCCCTGGGTGTTTTCGTTATCTGGTATTGCCGTCTCTGGGAACCGTAAGGCCTTTTTTTTTAGGTTTCGCACGGAGCAGTTAGGTGGCGGGCGCCTGGAGCCCGTCTGTCGGTGGGCGAGCACTGGGAAGAGGGAGGCGTTGTCGGCGATTGGGTGCCGAGCGCGTGGATGTCTCACATTCACACGCGCCCCACTTGCTATCTGCGCACGTCTCCGCGCGTGTAATCCCTGCGCTGCCTCTGGAGCGCCTCGTCACTCCGCCGACGTGCCATAAAAACCGCCCTCGCCCCATTCGCGTCGCTCCCACTCAAGGGGGGCGGGAGGAAGATGGTTGGTCGGTTGTGCAGCGCACAGTCGAGTCGGTGTAACCACTGCTGAAAAGGTTATATTCTGCCGATGTGTGTTCGCTTGAGGTCAACACCCGTAAAAAAAACCCCGTCAAATAGAAAAAGGAGATGATACAAATACTGATTTGTCAGTGGCAGATGATGTTCTATTACTGGAGTCAGAACTGATCAACGTTGATAAATAGATGCTCTGGCGAACGCTCGAAAAAGTCACTAGATTTAGGTATGAATTGCATTGAGCAGTAAAAAAATACGGCAGTTCTTGATATTGAAAGGGAATTTCATTGAAAGCATTCAGTCCGAAGGCAAGACAAAAGCAAGTTCTCAAAGGTGAGAAGTTAATTTTTTGTGTCCTTATATATTCCCTGTCGGAGTGCTGTGTTGGAAGGAGTCTTATATACTAGTATTCCCTCAGTGTGAGCAATAAGTGCGAATGGGTCTGGAGGCATGCATTTTCCTCCTGGATACAATTAGTGCGCACACGATAAATGGATGCAATTGTTCCTCTAAGTTGATGACTCTAATTACTAATAATTGAACTGCTGTGATCTCACATAAAATACATCAGCTGCAATTAGATATACTACTTTTAGACGACCAGGAGTATCTAGGACCTGTCGCCAATCGTTACAGAACTTGCCAATTTGAATTAGTTGTTTTCATTGCTAGTGCAATTTTATTTTTGCGTGATTTTTTCTTGGTGTGTTTAACTTCAGTTCTCGTTCATTATCTCTGCTTCTGAATTGAAAAAATGAGTTGCTCAACGATGGTCGAAATACATGTATACCATGCTACGCGTGGGTACCTAATACTACCAATAGCCGGGCTGTTGCTGTGCGACTCATCAAAACCTTCGCTATCCGACTTGTAGGCGTTACTTCGTTTTCCTACGACAAATGCTGGTAATGATTTGTGCAACAAGCGGTTGAACGAGGCCGAGTCAAATTTACGATGTTTTGGAATCGTGGATGGCGCGACCGAAATTGCAGATGCTTGCTTTACTGACTCGCAGTTCCTTATATTTCCATCTTACTCACCCCAATTCCCTCCCTGAAAATGGGTATTTGAGATGTTTGCTAACCCTTTGCTTGCGTGCTGTGTGTGAAATACGGCGTGGGAATATGGGAAAAGGGGAAACGATGGGAGTCGGAGTGACAGAGAAAAGGGAAGCAGTGGATAAAGTCGTGGGAGACTTGGTTTCACCTCAGAATAGCGCCAAACGGAGCCGAATGCGCCCCCCCCCTCTCTTGTGAGAACTGAAAATTTTGTGCGACAGTGGCGATATCATATTTTGGGAACACCAATGAAGTAGTCGCGCTATGCAATGCCACATGAAAACAATTTAAGCCGAAGTGAATGCGCGTTTGGGATGTATTGTCTATTCTAGTTCAGCTAAATATCCGTGCGGTGCTTCATCTGCGATTCAACTTAATATAAGTGCCGTGCAGTTTGCGTGGTGAGGAAAATAATGCCACACGATTTATTTAAGGAGTCAGTCTAATCAATGAGTGTATCAACTGTTTTACCTGATGATGTTACGCTGTGGTGAAACCTACGTCGTAATAAAAATACTCTTATGTGGAATAGCTAAGTGTTTTCTTTCATCTAACAGCGTGTAATAGTTAAAAATGAATTATCCAAATTCCTAAAAGTTACGCCGGAGACAGCAAATGTTGAAAAAGGATTCATTCATCAATTCATTAATTCATTCATTTATGTCTTGCCGTAGCTTTGGAAATACCCACTTGTTCAGACTTAAAACATTTCGTTTTTAAGAGCATTTCGTATTATTTTGCCACCATAGCCGTTTGTGAAACTTTTGAAACGAGGATGTTAATTTACACTAAAAACCTGAAATAATATTTTAACTATCTTTGGGCAGACTTTTTATGAATTATGACATTTTCAAGAAAATTTCTCTTCTCATTAATGGCTCTTGTTTTTGTTTTGATTCCAGTTCGGAGGAATTTTGGTTGCCGGAGGATATTTTGACTCTCCGTGATTTTTAAAAGTTTCTTCACACGGTCAAGGAGGTTCGGGTCGCATGGTCTGCCTTGTTTTAACGTTTCCTTTCCAGTGATCTGTTGTAGATAAAATGTCGGAGCATGTTCGCTATGCTCTAAACTGTTTGCGCAGGAATAATCAAATTTTCCGACTCCGATCGTCCGTGTTTTTTCTGTTTTCAGCTGTCAACTGCGTGCCGTCTGAATACAAGGAAGAACTTCTTGCGAAAGAATATTTATAATTCCCTTGAAAGTTTTTTGTCTTCTTGTTGAGTATTATGATTTATTTATTCTATATTTCTCATTGGTTCTCGTTGCGGTGATCATATTAATATTTTTACGACCCATGGCTGAAACCGTAGCAAACTTCGGCGTGCCAGTCACTTCGATCTCAATCCGAATGGGGTCCAAGCAAGACATTGCAGGCATGTCAACTAAGTGCTGAAAAGAGGCTTCAATGCCGTTCGGAACATGTCCACCAAGGCCGATATGAGTCTCGTCTCGGACACATCTCAAGCTGGGGCAGAGGGCAAGCCCCTGATTTTCTCACCCTGAAAACAGTTCTCCATTTCAGTGCTTCATCCTCAACAGTACTTCATTTGAAAGGAATTCGGGGGAAACAAAAAACAATGGTTGTGGTAAGGGCTGAAAAGTAAAAATCAGCGAGTCGAACAAGTTAAAACGTCTTTGGGAAAACGATTTGTGCCATGCTTATATTTGTTTCGGGTGCTGTTCCCTGCTGCACAGGTTCTGATATAGAGCACGTTTTGAAATCTCGAGAGCAATGTATAGTTTTATTTTTAAATCGTATTCGGATGAATGACATGCTCGTTAGGTTTTCATCTATTCAGGGATAGTATGTCGCAACAAGTTACAAAGGAATGATGGGGGTGCCATTTGCATTGAGAGATGACTGTTACGTTTGTAGCACTGTAGACGGTTCCATATGGACACCAAGTGCATTCATTGTATATTAGATATGTTAGTGAGCTGTGTATGATATATCTCGCTGGTGACGATGCATGAACATTAATAGAATGTGGATGACATCGCTTTTCTTGCGAGGGTTTGCAATTGGACAACATAATTTTAGCGTACATTTAACCTTAACGACCCACTACAAAGTTATAAATTATAAAAATTAAATCCTGAAATCCTATTAATATATTATGGCTGAGCATGTCCTCGTCCAGTATCCATCAATATTTGCATTAGAAAGTATTCCACGGCCGCTCTTTCACTACGCACTATGGTGTTGGCAAATTCTGATACGTTGCCCCAAAACTGTTTATCGAGGGTGCAATGTTTACGCGAAACCGTCGAGTAACCCTTAATAACGAGTTGAACTACCTGAAAATAATTATCACTGTAGGAAGTTTTACTAATTGGTATAATGCCGGTATTAGCTTATAAGGAATGTTCTGGTATATCAATAATTTAGCCGGTCAGTTTCCTTGACTTTGCTGCGCTCATCATATGAATACGCGCTGGGGGGGGGGGGGGAGTGATTTGTGTCAATAGTAGTCTGGTGTGCAATCACCAAAGAATTAAGAAATGGGAGCGAGTCACTCGCGTTGAATGTGCTGAGAGAAAATAGAACAACACCTACTAGGTTGAGTATTTGAAAGTGACGTGAATGAAAGCAAGGCATTAGGGAGTACCGCGTCGTCATCTCGTTTTTCCAACAATTAAATATGTCCACTGCCGAGCGTCGGTGCACAGGCGAGCGTCCAGAGGGGAGCCCTAATCAAGACCCCCCCTAGCCCTAATCAAGCCTCCCTAAGCCCTTCGGCGACGAAAACTAATCCACCACGGCCTTCTAGAAGGAATCTAATTCAGAGCGCCACAATCAGCGGACCCAGGGTTCAGGGAAGCTAGGGGAAAGCAATATGCGGAGCTTTTGTTGAGGAGCAAGTGGGCTTGATAAGGAAGAGGGTACGGATTGGGAACTGTCACTTCATCAAGGGGAGGGAAGGAGAAGGAGACTTGCTAAGAACGTAGCTTGTAAATCGCCCTGTGTTCGTTATCCCTCTGTCTGCGAGTCGTGTTAAATTGTCGTTTTGCTTTGCAGCGCGTTGCAAACGTTGATTTCCTTAATTTGCCAATGGTCTCTCCTACCTCGAGGATTGGTTACTCCAATTCGAGGATTGGTAATTCCAGTCGTCACCCTCACTGGAAGACACGGGAAATTTAAACTGCGGGCGTCGTTACGAGCGCTGCAGTGCTCTCTCTGTCTGGGAAACAGAATATTTCACCGCAGACGCCCTCCGTCGAATCCCATTGGAAAGCGCGGGGGAGGAAGTAAAATGTTATGTAAACAAAAGCGTACCTGAAGTCGAGCGGATCGTTTGGTAAACTGTGAAAAACATCGTCCTTGTTGACATGGAGACTGTCGATTCCGAGGCGGAATGTGTTGTTGGGTGTGTATGCATCGGAAATGGATGTCGAGGCTGGCGGCAGGTGGCAGTCGGTCGCCCTCATTTGCATCGCTCGCTCGTGGAATCCATCAATCTTCCCCCACTTTTTCACCCACCCCCCGGCATCCCCCTCTCCTCCTTCCCCGTCCCTGTCAACGTATCTCTCCAGTCGGCACATCGTCGCTTTGCTGCCTGTCGCGCATTACCTTGTTTTTTTTTTACGGTAGCGAACCGAAATCGGAATGGTAGGTTGAGGGCAGCACCCTCTGGAGATGCTCTCCTTTCGCGCGGTTTCGACCACAATCATGAAAGTGGTGGGTGGCTTGGGGGCTTTGTCAGGGTGGATTTGGTGAATAAAATGTGAAGCCGCGACATCCAGTTGAGTGGATTAAATCGTTCCGTGGCTCTGCTCAGGGTTGAACTGACTCCAGGCGATGTGCTCAGTTCGTGTCCTGTGCTACGATATCATTTCTCGCGGATTGAATTCTGTGGCGGGCGAGAATTTTTTATAACAGTTTGCTTCGTTTAATACACTAAAAAATGAGCGATGCGATACGGCCTTGGGCGATCGAGGACGTCAACCTTCCATATTCTTATATTTTTTCGTTAAAATCAAAAATTAGGTCGCCTTATAGATTACCTGTAGATCGTGAGGAATTAGGTAATCCTTTTCGTCCTGAATAAACCGATTCGAATGAAAAAACCGATGCCGTCCTGACGTTAATTCATGCCCTGCATTGCATTGTCGAAACTTTGGCTATTCGTCTTAACGATAAAAAATTAGTATGAGTAAACGATTATATGAGAGCTGAACTAATAGCTAGGACTACTCCCTTCCACACGAAGCACGCCAGTCAAAAAAGAGGGGTGCAAGGGCGCTCACCCAGAGTCCAGTGTGGGTGTTGTTTATTGTATGGTAAAACTTGATAAATGTTTTTCTTTGCCCACTCTTCTGTTTGGAACAAATGTCAGTACTAGCTATTGTCTAATGTCAACATTTGGACTTGTTCAGTGGTTCTGGTCCTGAATCATCCCTCATCCCATTAACCTGCAGGCTACTGTTTTTGTAGAGGTATTTGTGGTTTGAAATATGTGATAATCATCATCACGGTGTTCACTTCATGATGTTTAGAGAGACGGATTATCACGTAGTTCGCGAATTATTACTGATGATGCAAAAGCTGGGAAATGCATTTTCGTGGTTTCCTTTAGAGTATCACGAACATGTCGGTGGGAGAAATTTCGGTAGTGGATGTTGTACCCTCCGCTGGTGCGTTTTGTTTTGACCGCCTCATAATCGATGCCACTGTGAGCTCTCAGAATGGCGAGCGGAGGAAACAGTTCTGCCAACCTAAAATACTGTGAGCAATAAAATAATATCTCGTTTGCGCGAAATGTTGTATCAGCGGACTATAAAGGAATATTAATCAAAACTGTGATCAGTTTAATGTATCGGACACTCGACTTACGCACCCACACCTGCTGATGTGTTTAGGATCGAAAATCGCTAGGTTCGCCTTAATGGAAGGAAACCGTCGAAAAGTTGCTTCTTTTTTCTTCTCTGGGTGCACGTGTTTTGTGATAACACCAAATAGACCACAGCCTTGATATTACCGGTACTCGTTGGCGATCTTAGCGCCAGGGCATGTCTTCCGGCCGCTTTGGAAGGAGTTTCACATCGCTGTCGGATAGATGGAGACACATCGGGCTAGGAGGCGAGTTGTCTCCAACGTTGAAGGATGAGGGGGTGGGAGGGGGGTGAAAATGAGGCCTCTCCCCCCCGTCCCTCTCTCTCCATCCCTATCCCTTCTCCTCCGCGAGAGGGAGTGGGGGTGGTTTGTAGTAGGAGGATGAGGAGCGGGGGGGGTTTCGCGTTCTCATGCACACGACGGCGCTTTGAATCACGAGCGTCGGGGACACACATGCAATTCAGAATGCAATCTGATTTTCTAATCCCATCATTCACCCCCTCAACCCCCGGTCTCCTTCCCCCCTGGCCACCCTCCGACGACGGTCGGGCAAGGGCGGCCCCGAAAGGGCCCCCGAACGTGGGCCCGTGAATCTTTCACGGCGGCACCGCCCTTTGATCGCGCGGCGGCGATTCTTTCTTGTTTTCGTCTTCCGTTCCGTCGTTCGTATCGCCCAGGGCGCCGTCGTCTTCCCGTCGCCGGTGTATCCTCTTCGACCACCACCTCTTCGATTTCCCCTTTTTATATTCTTCCTATTTTCCGTTGGCGAGCGTCCTATTTCCATTGCCCGCGCGCGGCTTTCTGTCTGATCGACGTTGAGGATTCCACCCGACGCGAACCGTCGCTACGGTTCCATCTCGTTTCGAGGAGCTCTACAGGTGGTTTCGAGTATCTGCCTGATGTCGCTTCCTACTTCACTCTGAGAGAGCAGGAGCGGTGGATTTGGTTGGGATTATGGATTCGAAGACTGCAAGGTCATTTCGCACCTCCCAAAGTCTCGTATTACATTTAAGAGATGAAATGGTAACTCATGGCAAAGTTAAAAACTCACCTTGAATGCTTTGTGCTGAGGTTGAAGAAAAGAATTTAAAGAGTTACAGGGATTTTGCCTATTAATAAAATTAAAACTTTGTGTAACATCTAATTATCACCATCAGAAATATCTCTTCGATTTTCTCATGGATTGCATTTAGTTTTTTTGTTACAGAAGATGCCATTTTGTCAAACGAGCTGGTGAAGAGGTGGTGTAAAGGAATGCATAGCTCGGCTTGAGTCTCCGTTTCCGCCCTGGATTATCGCCAATCTAATCTCTGTTGATTTTCACCTGTGCGTGATTTCTGTGTGCAGTTGTTCTGTTCTATGTTGTGTAGAACGATTTTTCTTTCATTATCCACTGATGTGTCTGGATTTTGATGGTCGACAGATTGTTTTGTCCCTCCGCGATAAACACTCCTTTGTGCTTTTTCTGAACTATTCTCCTGTAATCTGTGCCTATTAATTGTGTTATATCTCGTGCTCAAGATTTACGAGGCGCCCTGTGAGTGTTTTATCTTTAGTGTGGAAAGATTTTGGTCGAAGTCCGTTACACTACTCTTTCGGTACATCCAATCTGACACGTGATATCTGTTCTGAGCCGTCTTTTGAGCTCTCCATGTGTTTCTCCGCCGACTTCCTCTCCCATTGTCTAGCTGTAATTTCCGTCTTGCAAAGCCCCCTTAATGACGACGCGTTATTCAGTCCGACGACGCCATGGAAATGCATATTAAGACACGCATTGTGACAACCGAACGCCGATTCGGCGACTTTTTTTCCCCTTCCGGAACGTGAAACCGGCCGGCCTCGAGGAATGGCTTTTTTTGTTAATGGCAGACCTCAAATCCCAAGTTAAAGAGGTTGAAAAAATTGGTATAGAATTAGTTTAAACTATCAGAAGTAACAGTGCGCTGGGTGCTCTTACCACTCATTCTTTGTCTTTTTTTCGGTTGATTTCTCCCAGAAAAGTGTTGGAAATGTCACCAAAAGTGTCGGATTTAGATGTATGGATGCGTTATTGCACCATTTGCATCAGCATAGCTCGTGCATAATGTTGTAATTTTAATTCAAAACTGTCGCTGTAGTACGATGAATTATTGGCCTGCTAAAGACGTTGATAGCATCATAACTGTCGATTCTTGGTGGCATTTGGACGGTAACCGATAGGATATTTCATGTGAGCCTCCATGGTGAGTTGTTTTCCGAGAACCTTCGTAGGTACAGACGAGCTTACCCGAGTGAAAACTTTTACTTGGTTAAGTTTTACTTTTACAATTAAGTCACCTCATTTAACATGCGAGTCGAAATGAACCCATGCAAGCGCAAATGTGACCGACTATTGCTATTTAAGTTTATGTTTAAAGTAATATAAGATATAATAATTGCTCGTAAGTTATCGAGACATGTTGAATAATACCCTAGCGTACATATTATGTGAAGTGTTCTCTATTCTACTAGGAATGCCCATTTATGTACTGGCGCCATTTTGTTTGTTCGATATCTACCAAGTAGGGACTTCTACCTACTCTAACACCTCAAAAGAAATCAGATTTCCTCCAGCGACAGTATCTGAACGTGCCTCTCTTTGGTAAATTAACCCAACCGGACGAAGCAATTCTCCGCTGTGCATTGAAAATTATCGGAAAACCTCGCCGAAAATATGCGTTCGTGCAAGTGAAATGGATTTACTTCTCTATATGCGCCATCTAGCGTGCATTAAAATTTCCGGATTGCATCCATTAGACCCTTAGACGCCTGTATTCCTCGTGGATGGTGGGCGGTTGGGTGAAGGAACTGTTGGGAGTATGGTCTCCCATAGCAACGTCACTCCCCCTCGCCCCCCGCCCTCACTCTCCCGCCGCAGAGGTGAAGATGCTCGCACCCAGCGACTTGATCCTTAGACTGTTGATTTCTTCAGCGGAGATTTCTTTAACCTCCTCAACCCTCCTAAGTGACAGCGCAAATGATTCGCTCCTAGCGCACAAGTCGGCGCCCAGGAGAATTTGCATCCATCGACTAAGAATTTGCATCTGCACATGTTGGCTTGTCGAATAACTATGTCAAGCGTCACATGCCGGCAATCGTCACCGTTTCATAAACGCTGTTTACGATCGCAAAATTAGTGAGAAATTCCGTGTCGGATGACGTTAGCGGCTAATCGAGGTGGTTTACGTCGAACCACGTGTTTGTCTCCATTATCGACAATTTTTCCCTGGTGTGTTTTCTTAGAGGGATCTATCTGTAAATCTGCATTGTTGCTTGTCTGTTAATTTTTGTAAAAGGAGCACGTAATATATGTTTGCATTGAAGGGTCATGGTGTCTTTCTGTTCTTGGAGGGAAAACTATATTCCAAATCCATGAAAGGTTGAGGGTTTGAGCTTATACTAATAAAAAATAAAATATGTGCAATTTTCACACACTATGGATTTATTTTCTAGCATGTTTAATTTTTGAATTTAATTGTAATTACTACTTGGTTCAATATTGATAAATACTGTAAATGAATGAATGTGTTCTGAAATTACTTTCTTGAAGTTCAAACGAACCTAGCAATTTATATATTAATTTGAATTTAGTATGCACCTCGCCGACGAGTTCAGATTCTTTAATCTACTTCCTTAGACGCAAAATCAGACCTTTAGTAATTTGAGAAATTTTTGGGTCGCCCAGATCATTTGCGCCACCGCTCGGGTTACGATGTAATGCACAAGGCAAATTAACCACATTGCCAATTATAGTGCATAAACTATTAGTGGCAGTCTACCGGATTAGGATTGGTTTTTTATGTACCCTGTTGTACATACTTATAAACCGTGGCAAACATGACCCAAGATATCCTTAAAGCTGCATAAATAAATTAGAAAATTAAATGTATCTGAAATAAAAGTGGTATTATCCTATTTACTAAATCAGTAAAATACCAGTAAACGTAATCTTAAGTTCTTTGAGTCAAGTTGTGTAGTTTTTTTTCCATTATTAGGTAGTTTTAGGTGGTTTTTCAAATGTGTTATTATTAGTTCTATTACATTCGAGTGTATATTGATATCTAAGAGCATATTATGTGTATACATAGACACGCACGACTTTCTTTCCAATTCTTACTAACAATGTCTTTTACTTTCAGGTCACAAATTTGTGAACCCAGAAAGGATAAACGTGCGCTTGGAACCAGGCATATGGTGAGTCGAAACTTCCCAATCTTTTTACCCGTTTTAAGTGGTACCAATCACTTTTGAGGAGAGAAATTTGAGTCCTCGGCAAGGAACAGGAAGCATTTGTGCATTGCCCGAATCGCAATAAACATGGCGGGTTTTCCGATCATTAGTGGCCGGAAGAAGGCTTTAGATAACTTAGCGGACGAAGTGGAAGCGCCATTTTTATTAGTCCTCCTTGTGCTAGATCTTAGCGAATACAAAATGTGAATGATTTGCTGAGAAGGTGCCCTCAGTGAAATTGACCCCATCGCCAACGTGTTATTATAATCAGGCGGCATCGTTTCACTTGCCATACTGCCGCGTGTGTGTATGTGCAATTTTTAAATTTCGATTTCAAACGACACTCCATTGAATTTCATTTATTCCAATATGGTGGGGTTAAGCCTCCATAGAAATGATTTCTGCGAGGTTGCATGCCATTGAATTTGTGGTGTTCTCTCTGTATTCCAAACAGGCCGTTGGTATGTATAAAGTCTTAGGAGTCACCCGGCTGGGCTTAATGATTTGAACTCTGCCCGCCGCCGATACAATGTCATGTGTAATGGTAGGTCTTCTGTATTCAGTTTCGCTGGACAACCTCCCCGTCAAAAATCACTAATTCCTCGAGATTTTCAAAACGTATGCCAATGGATTCCATAATGGAGGGATATAATAATCCTCCGTTCATTTCAAGTTAACCGAATGAGTTCACCGTGCACGGTAATATATGATTAGTGATTGAAATTGTCATATGTAAATTAATTAGTCATAGTTCAAAAATATGAAATTTAGGACCCCCCCTAGAACGTTTATTCTGTGTCTTATCGAGTCAGTGTAACTTTTAAGAGTTTTTTCAAATGGACTTGTCCTTCGGAAGTTCATATCAAGACTTGTGAAGTTGAAGATAATTTCTTGGGAAACTCGAACGATTGATAGACTTTTGAATTGAATCGAATGATTGAATGAAATGATGATCGAATTTGAATCGAATTTATTGACATTCCCCGGTGGTGTTAACGTAAATCATAGGCATTATATGCCCCTGATGCATTTCAAATCTGCTTTATCTTGTCCTCAGCCCTTTCCATCCGGCTATGTTCACTAAATAAATATTCGAGTGAATGAAACAGTTTCTGGCGTAACTTGGTGGAAAATCTTCATACTGACTTTTAATTATCAAACCACTTTTACTTTTCCACATAAACTTTGTAATTTTTACAACCCAGGTTTCGTTATAGCATAACATCATCATGATATAACCTGACGATGTTATGCTATGACGAAACCTGGGTTGTAAAAATTAAAAAGTTTATGTGGAAAAGTAAAGTGGTTTGATTATTAAAAGCAAATATTCGAGTGTAAACTGGTTTAATGTAAACTTGAAAAAATTGCCCCTCTACTTTGATTCTTCTTTAATGAAAACATTCCTCTTCGCATGTGGTTCGACGAAGCAAATTAGATTGCCAGGGACGAATGTTGATGCGAATCATTCACTCTTGTGTGGAAGATGGTGTTTTAAATTAGTGCCAGTGGCCATTAGTAAAAATCGTCAACGCTTCCTTTACGTTTTGGAATTAGATTATAGTCCTGTGTCATTTCAATATTCTAGCGCTGTCAAATGACTCCACCAACTCTAAAATGGGGGAGAGTAATGCATTTAAAAAGACGATGTATCTTTTTTGAGGAAGGAGTGTACTACACACTATCGCTTTAATGTCTTCGTTATTCCTGATTTTTTAATTACTTCCATTTCCTTAATTTGTTTAGGCATCTCAGTTTTAATTATGTTTTGGAAGAGTGCAGTCTGTATGAACTGTATTAATGCGTGTGCAGACATAATAATTGGCAGGAAAATGCGAGAGTGAACGAGTTAACTTGAAAACATTTTTTAAAAGTAAAATACTCTTATATTTTTATGCATTACCATCGCCCAATTTTGATTCGATTGTGAAGTTTAGCTTTGAAGGAGCTAGGCTATGAGAATGCTGAATAAATGTCTATCGACTTCCGGAAAAAAGTAAATTGAAATGGGATGCGGTGAGTGTGGCTGTCGAGTCTATTTCCTTTTCCTCACGGATTTCTCGTTCGCCGACTCATTTTTCTTCTCCCGTATCTCTTTTAGGAAAAATGTGACAAAGGGGCAACGAAAATGTCGCTTAATCATCTCGGAGGACTCTGCAAACAAGACAGCCGAAAGTTACAGTCAGTGATAGGTCCATCGAGGGACGACGGCTATCGCAATCCACATTCGAGTAGTCCTTCCCCCCATCCCGCCCATTGCCCGCCCGCCTACTCACCCTCCCTGCCCGATAAAGGTGTAGCCACGGACGCACTCTGAGAATGTTTTCCTAGCTTCCAAGTTCTGCCGGAGATGTTTACTTAGCTCTCCATCGGGAATTTATGAATTACATCATTTCCGGAAAAAATGAGACTCGTGCTAGATGGTTTATTTTTAATGCGGACACTTTTTTTTAGGAATAAACGTGCGATATTTGATTCGCAAGTAGTTCTCTCTCTCTCTTCAATTCTTTAATTTTATTTTCCTAGATAGTTCTTCCAGCCTAGGGCAATACCGATGTACTGTAAGGGTTTTGACTGCTAGAGCGAATGATTTTGAACCTGATTACTGGTCTCCGGCGAAAAAATTATTCCTCAGGAACCCACTCGCTGAGAAACCCAGCAATTTCAACATCTGTCGAGAGCGTTCAGGCCGAATTCAGTCTCCTTCTTGCAGTGAAAGGCCACGTGTATTTTCAAGCATTCAGTTTTACATATTGGGACTCTCCTTATCAGTTCCCATTTTGACAATCGAGTCACAAGAAGACAATATCTCTGTCCTAATTTACTCCTGGGAGTTCAAAATACTCCAGAATACACGATACTGTCCATTTGCCGGATATCTGCTGCCACGCTCGGAAGGCTCTCTCTAAGTAGTCGGATCCAACGCGCTCAGTTCCTATCCTGGCATTCCTGTTCACACAATTTTCACGTCGAATCGGTAAATTAATATAAATCGAATGTGAATGCTATTCCAAGAGGTGTCACCGTATCCCCCGACATAGCGTAAAGCATATGCTTAAAGAATATGTGATAGAATTTAAGAACGGTCCCAGTGAATAATGGTGGAGAATTGAACAGTGTACTACTAGAAAAATATGCTGATCGAAAATAGAAAAAACATCCTTGTCTCGGAGAGTTTATTTTAATTCAAGTTGCATGTTACGTAATGATAAATAAATCAAATACTATGTACTGCAATCCAAGAAAGTTATTATCTTACGTGGACGAAGAAGAGGAAGCGATAAATAGAAGCGATTTCCTTGGCATGCGACGATATACGTATTTGCAACTGTCTGGTAACTTCTACGTACGAGCACCATCTCGTGCAGTCGTCAATGAAGGTCATGTCGTGGTTCGATTCACTTCTTACCAACCATCAATCCTCATTATCCGTCGAACGTAAAATGTGCAAATTGCTTTTGTCTCCTCCCGGCTATTTTTGTTTATTTCCCCCCAGTTTCGATTCATCATTAATTTTAAATATGGCCCGAATCGGCCCTTTAAGTTGTCATCGATTCCTGGTCTTAGAATTTTCATCAGTGTTTAAAATCAAACTCGGTCGAGTCCAATTCGTAATTTCCTTTCGTCACATCCTAATGTGTGACTCCTTAATTTACTCAATTTTCGCTTTGCAATTGGCGTGTGCCATCTAACGATTCTTGTCCTTGATTCTTCGTTACGCACACGGCGCTTTTCTTCCGCCTGGGTAAGTTCCTCTACGCAATGCATCGCCCGTACCATTTGCCCAAATGTTCGCTCTCGGCGACAGAATTTGGACTCCATTCCCACAGTTTGGACGACCAGATCAAATCCCCGCCATTTCATTGATCAGACCTATTAGTTGATTCCGACTCCTTGCGTCCATGTAAATGCAGAACAAATTATGTAGGGAATAGGGATATATTGCTGTAATTGCTTGTACAAATTCTGGAGTAGTCTACAAAGTGGTGTTTCGCATAGATAATCTTTTCCGAAAGCTCAGATGAGACACCTATTTTTATTCGTATTTGATGAATTTGAATACTTAACCCACGCCTATGCGTCCAAATCAGATCAAACTGTCTAACGAAGTAATTTTCTGCCTAAATATGACAAAAATACATGATGTGCCATTGGATTCTGGCAAAATTTCGAACGTAAGTTCTCGCCGCGTTGATGAATGGTTCTCCGTTATCTGTCGAGTGTTCAGCGTTGTCGACGTTTGATCTTTCACAACCGTCACAGGAACAATAATCAATATTCTGTTTTCTTATTCGAAGAATATTCTTATGGGAAAACATATCATTGTCCCTTATGATACGACCTGTGCGAAATCCCGATTGATGACTATGCTGAATACGCAGCAGTTGCCGAAAAAATAAGCATTACTAAATGCCCAGAATTCTCTGCACTTGTTGTTGTACATGTCATCAGTATCGCTTGCAAAATATGATTATCAAGGTGTTCTCTCCTTCTTCGAAAAGTCTGAAATCCCAATCCTTGTGCAACTGAACATAAATAGTAATTCGTAATGCAAGGAGGAGCCCATGTGCTAAATACTTGTGAAACTTGAACTGGAATGGTACACCATGGGAAATGATGTGGTTCCTCCGACATCGGTGAATTTTGTAGCTTAGGTTGTAATTGTCCTGAAAATATTCAATTTAGTTAATGTACCTCTAATACGTGGAAGTGTCGTTTGATAGCAAGTCAATGTTTACTGGCTCGAGAGAAAATTCAGTCATTTGAAGGGTCAAAATGCCCTCCCCGTCGTGCACAAAAATTTTAGTGATGCATGTCCCCCAAAGACATACTCTGTGAGAATTACATACAAATACTGTGAGAATTACATACTTGTGGTATTGTTGCATTGGAATATCTATCGGAAACGAAACTCATTGATGATCAAAATTTATACTTTAACCCAGGAGCTTAAAATGTGTTTCCGTTAATGAGCAAAATCGTATTAATTTGATAAGCCACGGCTCTCTTGAGATTTGGAATTTCCTTTTACGAGCAACTTGGTCTTTGTGCTAAAGAACTATTGTGGAAAATTCATGTCAGAAGATATCGAGTTCTTAATTACGTATTATTTTATTTCCTAATCTTGTCCCCAAGGCATGTACCAACTTAACCACTTCTCATGTCTTCGTCCGTTTCTGTGAATCACTTGAGAGGCCACCTCAAGTTAAAATTAGATTGTCGGATGAGGAGATAAGGCTAGCCAAGAGATTCACCTCGCTCATCCATGGATGCGTAATTGCTACGTATTCCGTTGTTGCTGCGAATCTCTTTATGTTTCAGTCAACTTATGTAACCACCTGCGATACGTCACGCAATTGAGTATTATTTTGATAATTGTTGTTTTCTTCTAAGACTGATGTGTTAAAGATTGTTGTATAGGTTTGTCTGCTGTTTTCATCTCGCTTAAGAAGTGAGAATGTTCCGTCGCTTATCTATAGTATGTCGATCTGGTGAAGGACAGCAGCAATTTTTCAGAAGACACTGTTGATGAATGGCGACTCAAATGCGTGGCCGGTCTATTATTGTTGGATTTAATTCAAGTCTGCTATCTGCCGAGTGATTGTTAAGGTTTCTCAATTTTGTTTTCGTTCTGAATGTGTCTCTTTTTACCTGGATATCCAAATGATAAAGGTGAATATCTCAATAAAACATGGTTGTAAGAGTCGCTCCTTGAAAATATGCTGTGCCATAGTACTGTTTCTATTTATTCCAATGGTTAATACTTGCAAATTATTGTTCTATTTAACCTTTTAGATCATCAAACCTTGGTGATCTTTAGGCATCATATTGTTCAAGGAAAGCCATTTTAAAATACGTGCATGTGCTTAACTGTCACCAAAATATTGTTCTTTCGTAATTTATGAGTGTTTATCAATCATTAAGTAGAGATTTATGTTTTTTCTAATCCCGAATAAAAACTGATTTAATTCATACCTAACACAGGCCAACAGTGGTTTTGGTGCCGGAGCTTTTAATGATGATTTAAAGAACAATTGGGGTGCTGAATCCAATTATGACACTAGTTTTTTCCTATCAGCTATAGTTTTCAAGATATAGATATGTTGTTACTTACGTAAAAAATCTTCTACATGATGATATGGGAATATTATATTAATAATAAAACCCACTAAATATAAATACTTGATTTATTTCTAGGGCTGTTAAATCACCCACAAACACAACAGAATTTTACAATACGATTGAACACAAATACTAAAATTTTTTACTGTAATAAAACAAATTGAAAAGAAAAAAATACATAAAAACATCACTCAAGACATCAGAAGCTTCTTTTGCGCGATTTTCTTGAGTGCACTTTGTTCAAACAGTCTCGTTTTAAGCACCAGCAGTAATCTGCCATCATATGGTTATCCCATCTTCCTTGGTAGCGAGTTTCCATTGTTTTTATATCCTGGTGAAATCTTTCACCTTGTTCTTCACTTGTGTCTCCTACATTTCCAAGAAAATTGTCTAAGTGGCTGTGTAGGTAGTGAACTTTTGTGCTCATATTACATCCAAGTGATTTGAAGTTACTGAGCATATTGTTTACCAGCTCAATATAATTTTCACTTTTGTGATTTCCTAGAAAATTTTTTATGACCTCAACAAATGACATCAACTAATTTTTTCAATCTCATTCATTGACTCGACAAAAGCAGGATCCTTTGTAAGTTGTCTGATTTGTGGCCCCTCAAAAATACCAGCTTTAAGTTTTTCAATACTTATATGGGGCATCTTTAGTCTTAAGTAGCCGAAGCATGGTCCATCCTTGTCAAGAGCCTTTACAAATTGCTTCATTAGGCCTAGTTTAATATGTAGAGGCGGTAAGATGATTTTCTCTCTTTCAACTAAAGATTCAGCAATGATGTTTTCTTTCCCAACAACCAAGTTTTCTCTCTTAGGCCACTCCTTCTTAATCCAGTGGTTTTGTCTGTCCCTGCTATCCCAGAGGCACAAGAAACAAGGATATTTTGTGTAGCCACTTTGCTGCCCAAGAAGAAAGTTCACCATTTTTAAATCTACACAAATCACCCAGCGATGTTCCTGGTATTTTATCTTCTCTAAGACCAATGCTATTGTATCGTATTCTTCTTTCATTTTAGTTGAATGAGCGATTGGTATTGCGCCATACCTGTTACCATTGTGAAGAAGTACACATTTTAAACTACGCTTAGAGCTATCAATAAACAAACGCCAATCACTAGCATCATATTGTGATAGTAGTACCATTTTTTCCAAAAGACCCTTAACGTCTAAACAAAATGTAAGATTGTCTTCTTGAGTAAAGAAGGGTAGCATATCCTTTTCCCTTGTGCGATAAAAACTTATTTTTGTACCGGGTTGCAGTAAATTCTTTTCATGCAGTCTTGATGCTAGTAGTTCGGATACCTTATGAACTAATTTCGCCATCTTTTACCGAAATCGATACAAACGAATTATTGTTTTTTAATCTCATTGGCCTACAATATAGAAATATACATAAAACCTATTGACAGTTTATTGAAAATAAAAGGAATACCGCAGAGTGGTTATAAATTAGTATACTTAAAGATTTATTTAACTTTGAAAATTATTTTCCGGAATATATCAAATATTAAAACAACTATTAACAAACCGAATGGTATTAGGGTTAACCCTGTGAAATTTATCCATGATGGAAAGGAGACAAACCATGCAAATTTCACTTCAAGTGAAATTTGCATAGTTTGTCTCCTTTCCATCATTAAAACAACTAATCGTAAGATGTGCCATATCTAAAAAAGTAGAGCTGTTAAATAAAAACTGATTTCATATTTGGATTCAGCTCTACAAATATAGTTAAAATCATCACAAAGATTCCTGGCACAAAAAAAAAATTTTTATAGGCCTGTGTAATCAGTCTCTTGCATATGATCACTGTGCATCCATGTCACTAAAATGAGGCTGGAGGGATTTTAGTCTTCACCTCCCTCGATTGAGCCATTCCTCTGCACCGGGGGTGGCGAACCAATGGCACGCGTGCCCAAAGTGGCACCCAGAGCAATTATTTTGGTACTTAGCGCTGGGAGGGTTCTACGGGAAGGTGATCCCTCGATGGGTTGGCACGTGAGTCTAAATTATGCTCTTATTACGTACGTAAAAGTTGGCACTTAATCTCCTAAAGGTTCTCCGTCCCTGCTCTAGACCTTCCCTTGATCGCCTGCCACCTCTTGCCACAATCTTCATCGTAAGCTTTCTCCTCCTTGCAACTGACTATTCATCCATCGTTTCCATAATTTCCAGTTCAGTATACTATATTCCATCCACGATTAGTTCAATTTAATCGTTGCTAATTTTTTGTGTCCGCTGCACACTGGAGATGGTGAAGCATTAAGCAGACATTGCTTCCCTATGGTGTGATTGATTAAATTTGAGATGCTGCCGTATGAGTTGGGAGTGTTATGCAGCAGAGTAGAATTCTGCGGGGAATCTCAATTTCGCGTCAGCGAATCGATTGATATTTGCCGTTCTTTGTGCCCTCGGCCTCGCACAAGGAGACACTAGGAATAGTTTCCACGTGACTCATAGGCATCCCTTTGCGTCTCTTTTTCATTAGAGATTATTTGAAATCCCGTTTGCGTGGCAGAGCAGACAGCATTATCTAAGAAAATGCAGCCGTGAACCTGCAATGAAATCTATATTGAACGATGGCTCTAATCTGAACCATCGTTGACTTAACCGACCCATTTCCGTTCAAGTAGTAGTCATCTTGTGATTTTAGAAAAGATTACAGATCACTTGCTGCGAAGAGGTATATTGGATATTGGTGACGAATCTGATTTTCGAAACTATGTGGTATTTATGAAATTCAAATTAAGTATGTAGTGAGAGAGCCGACCGCGATGATTTCCGCATCGATCCGCAAAGCCGTGGTTCTATGCCCGCTTCACGTGGAGTTGAAAAATGTCTCAAATGGACAGTTCGTTGACTAGATATCCATTTTAGTTAGGGATATTTTTCCTAGGACATGGGTTTGGAGCTCTGGAAAATTAGTAACAGTTTGAGACTGGCGAGTGTGGCACACACATTTCAGGTGTCTACTTGAAGATGTAGTTGGAATCGCTTCGTTTATCTCGCATGAGATAAAGCGAGAGGTCGTAAGGTGGCAGACACGGCCAGGGATTACGTCCTCCTGTGCCGATGCTGGGGATGGGAAAAAAGTGGAAAGGATAAGGATGAGATTAGTGGAGGGGGGGGGAGTCGTGTGTGCGTATGAGTGATGAAAAAGTTGTCTCTGAAGGGTTGAGGGAGATAAAGGTATCTCCTCCGTGCTAGGATTAGATAGGCTCGTCGGAGGGAGAATGTTCGTCGGTTGGCGTGGTGTACACATGGAAACGATATTTTTACGGACTTAATTAAGACGGTTCTTTTTGGTGGAAATTGAATTTTATGAGAATTATATTTTATAGAATATTGCATGCGTTGAATGTAAATTTCTGCAGTCTAGAAATATGGTTCGGCAGCATTGTTTGAACAGCGACATTGAGTTATTTAAATAATGAATTGCAATCAAACGGCTCTGTATCATTAATTGTTTATTTTAATTGTTGATATGTGGACGTTTTAGCCGTTAATGTTTTTGGCGAATGTTACTTAATTCGTTGAATCAATCAATATTGCGGACTTGCTTTGCTGGATTAAGGACGATGTGCTGCTCATCCTTGGTCGGTAACCGAGTGAAAGTCTTTTTGTTTTGGTATTATATTGGTAATGTACGTATTCAAGAAGTTTCTCGTAACTCTGAGTTTCTGTCATTTCTTTACGAACGAGGGACGTATTTGATTCTTCACCTTGTATTGGGTTTT
This sequence comes from Hetaerina titia, assembly GCA_037158775.1. Taxonomy (NCBI): domain Eukaryota; kingdom Metazoa; phylum Arthropoda; class Insecta; order Odonata; family Calopterygidae; genus Hetaerina; species Hetaerina titia. The sequence goes on along the minus strand of CM073772.1, from coordinate 103,526,290 downwards.
GAGATACCGATTTATTTCACATGAATCGAATTGAAAATATAAATTTGCAATAACTCTGGTTAAAACCGGTCGACATAGTCATTTCCGGACCTTTTAGTTTGCAGCTGATAATATTGTCTACTAGCCCATATCAGGCGTCAAACTGGTAACGATTTTCTCGATGCCTCCCATGGAGCGATGTGTACGTACATTTCATAGTTTTAGATTGTGATTGCTAAGCGTCGCTCATGATGGTCGAACATTTTTGCACTCTGCTGGTATTCTGCCGAAAAAGTGGCTTGGTGCTCGGCCCCAGAGTTCGAGATGTGGGAACGCCAAATACGTGTACGAAATATCCACGTGGCAAAAGCTTTTGTTGCATAAGCTTTTGTTCTTTATTTCTGCACCATCATGCTTCCGGAAACTGCCTACGACTCCAGCACTTTTATGAATGATCTTCGGAAAATTATTTCCTTTCATACCTTTGAACTCGTTTATGATTTTCAAGCAGGAAGTGTTTCCCCTCGGGAAAAAGCGCCGTTCTTCGTTGTCTTTCTGAATCGTCTAAAAATGCGCCTGACAAAATTTTTCTCGGCAGTACATTCCGAAACCTCGCGAGAAAATAGCTCATTTCAATTTAATTGGCCAAAATCAATTAATATTGAAGGTATTTATGTGTGTGTATATGTATGTTAATACATATGTATACACATGTGTATATAATGTAAACGGAATTAGCACTAGTCGACCAAGACAAAAATACAGAAACACATTTAAAAGAGAAACTCACTGGGCATCGAATTTTCGGTGGTCTAATCACGTTTCTCAAGAGGAGGAAGAAACGGAACTGAGGCAAAGGAGGGCCCGGAAGCACTGGATGGAAGGAGAAGGTGGGGATAGGTATGCGAGGGGAATTTGGGCGGGGGATTTTTAAAAGAGTGGGGATAATATGGAAGGTGTTGGTGGCGGAGGGGGGATGAAATTATGTGTAAAAAGGGGTCAGTAATGTCTTTTATTAATACCTGGGCGATTCCAGGAATCCAGGAGCCAGATGAAAGCTTGCTCTATTGTTTAGAGTTTCAGTGGAGGGTCTGAGGGTTTAATCTTGTCCTCGCTTTTAATTCGAATATCTTTACTAATTCTATTATTACTGTGATTTATTACTATTATGATTCCTGATCTTCCGAGGAAAGAACGAGAACGTCATGTGGAAATGAACCACATTAGCAAAAATAAAGGTATTCACCAGTGCTATAGAACATTCTTTTCGACAAGAGGCATTACAGTTTACGCTTTAATGACGTAAGACACATTGAGGTTTTAAATTTAGCTGGCAGGTTGTGGCACAGAAAATGTTATATTCTTTTTTACTTAAACAAGTGGAGTAAAAATATAAATAAACGGAAGAGGGCACACATTGAACTTGTTGTAAAGGGGTAGACTTGGCATATCATAACTGACATGGCTGTCAAGCGTAAATTTTCCTTTTGTAGTTTAAACATAGGAACAGCTTAAAGGGAAGAACCCAATACAAAACACATGAGGTATAATATGCGATCAAAAATACACTAACAGATTCAGAGGAGAAGGTTATCAGAAACAATGAATCGAATGGTGCGAATAAAAAACAAAAAAGAGTTAAGCCTGTTCAGAAGGCTGGAACTACGAGAGTCCCAAAAAATTTGGTAATTTAAATCAATGCCAAGAAATTTGGCCCTAATATGCAGTCTCTTTGCTTACGATGAAATTTTCATTGTTCAATAGTGATTTTTAAATATATGAAACCATGCTACTTTCTGTCGTTTCATTTTTAAAATGTGACCCTCCTAAATCAGAGCAGTTATCGGTGAGAGTTGTTCCATCCGCCACTCCTGTTGTTTACCCTTCAATTTCGAATCCCGAGTTGACATTTTCCGCGGTGTTGCGGATGTCCTTGCAGGTCGCCTCGTGATTGCAGGACGGCTGACCTAAGCGTTGTTGTCGGAAGGATAGGGACCTGAGTGGGGGTGCCTGCCCATCGGAGGGTACACTCCTCCGATGGTATACCCATTATGATACTTGTCGACATCCTCACACGGAGTGTAAGAACTATGCGTTGTAGATATTCCCTTGGCAAGAAGCACGAAGTGATTTCCTCTTTTTGTGGCAGGAGTTGGATTGCAAGAAAAACTAAACGTCGTTTTTGCTGTATTCCTATCACGACCGTCGTGAGAATTATGCAACATGCCCTATTGTCTGATTAGTGGGTTGGAAATCCTCGGAAGAGGAACGATAAAAGCTAGTTAAGTAAGCTTTGGAGCGAGATAAGAATTATCTTGGCTACCTTTCTTCATAATTTTTGTTTGCGTTTGCTTTTCCGTGTAGTTTGCCATGAGAGCTTCAAATTTAAACGTAATCCATCAACCTTGGTGCACACCGACAGTGAATCATTTTAGTAATTTGCTTTGATTTCACTTAATTTTTGTAACTTTGATATGGGGCGTAGCGTACCTTGCGGAAACGTGGTCATTGGAGCTGGAGGATAGACGTAAGTTTGAGGCTTTTGAAATGTGGGTGTGGAGAAGGTGAAATGGACCGAAAGGAAAACAAATGAGGAAGTACTGGCGATGGTGGGTGAGGAGAGGGGTTTGTTGAGAGAAGCGGATGCAATAGTAAAAATTCTAAAACTTTTTTGACCAAACTACAAAACGCAATGGATCTTGGGTTTGTTTTTTGGAATTTTTAACGAATGCATGCGCATATATACATACGTAGGATTGCTTTCTCTTGCCTTATAGTCAATTTTAAGTTGATTAAATTCCCCTTACCGTTCGGTCGAATCACCTTCCTACCCACGCGCGCTCATGTCCTGCACGTGCACCCTTCGACCCTTCCTTCACTCCGACCATTCCTCTGAGGAATGATTGTGCAGCTACCGAAAATTCAAATTTATTGCTGGTGCCAAATACCTTTTATTTTTTTTCCTTGTTTTAAAGTGACTTTCCACTGAACTAAAACACTAAAAGTTCGTGTTGTTTCAACAAAACGTACAGGCATACACAAACAGAAAAATGGAATTTTAATGTTTAAAACGAATTCTTCTATGAATCGCATCAACTTGCGGAAGACCGAGCAGTTTCACTGGGAAAGGTACTTTCGCCATTACGTGTAATATTTTGCCTAGTTTATGGCTGGTAACTCGAGGGACACGTGTGAGGAGTTGGTTGGAATGTCATGTGTGACCCATGCGGTACTTTCTAGCATGTTTGTGGAGAGACACGACCTCGTCATCACAGCGTCTTAAACGTCATTTCAAGCAAAAACCAATCACAGCCGTGCGAAATAACAGACGAGAAATCGTAAGTTTTCCCTCGGGAAAGCCTTCAAAATTCTTCAGGCATGCCCTTGCTCTGAACGTGCATGCTTCCGAATGAACCTTTGCATTCCATTCATTAATAGAATGGAGATTTTCTCATGAGATTTAGACGCGCCGAAAGAACCGAATTCCTTTCTAAAGGTACGTATAGGTACAGGTCGCAACATTTTGTCGTGGGGTCGTGCAAAGCAACCGTTGAGCGATAATCTATTAGGAAATTTACTTAAAATTGTCTAGTTTCATTGTTCAAGATGTGTTAGGCCTCCCTGAATATTGCCATCAATCTCCTCCAATAATACCTCAACAATGAAAAACCCTTGTTTATTTCTTGTGTTGGGGTCGCTTGCGAAGTCGATACAATACAGTGATACAATTTATTCTATCCCAAAGGGTATTCTTGTCTTTGATTGGTGTCATGGAGCACCTTCGCTTCTCTATCAACTCACTACCACATGAATAACATTTTGCGTGACATCAAAATGGACACCGAGATTAGACCTTCGCTTGTGATACAATTGTCCCAGATTTGACTCCTTGTTCTTAGATTTGGCTAGATCTTTCCCCATTGCTCTTCTCCCAGTTATCCCTTTCGCTTTCTTTCCTTCCTTCTCCGCCACTTACCAGGCAATGATACTTCAGCATTTTGTAGAGGCCGTAGCGTTTTATTACTTAAAATTTTGGCCTTAGCAGATTAGAGCTGTAGCATGGAATCGGTTATACAGTCTAATAACGAGAATCTTATATAATCCCAAGAATATTTTTATGCTAATCATGTCCAAATTTCACATAGCTCACAAACATAAAATCTGTTCATTGCATCGATAATATTTTTTAGATTTTGAGTCAAAATCGATATTTGCATTGAAAGGATTAAGTGTGAATTGAAATGACTTTTAAGTACAAATGTCTTTGTCCATGTGCTTTCATAAAATTTTGTAAGCTTCAGGAAGTTCCTGTATCTATCATTTAAATGGGAAAATCTCTCGATGATACAAAACGACAACTTTCTGCTGCCCAAGGTAGCGCCATGCCGCGTTCCCTGAGCGTGTTTAATTTATTTCTTCAATGTTTACATTTTGAGATATTGTTAAAAATTCAGATGTATATTTTTGCTGTTTTATTGTAGTTCAGAAATTAAATTTACGACTGTCGACTTTTTTATGCATATTTTCTGTGTGAGGTGTTGATAATTTAATTTTTCATAAAACCTTATGGTTATCAGAGACGCTAGATTACAGGGGATGGTAAAGTATTGAGCGAAAACATGCGAGCCATCTTCATTATCTCTGCTGACGGGGAAGCTTTGCATCAGTCCAGGAAGTTAAAATATGAACCTTCAAATTCATGTCTCTTTTCTATTAGCCAAATATTTCGGCCATACATACTGGTATCACTGTCCTTTCCAAATCAGAATTAGATTTTTTTTGATTGCCATTTAAAAATAACGCCTACTGTTTGATTAAATGGTTCATTATAAATGTTTTAGAATTCTGATAATTTAGTTAGAAAAATAATGGTTGTAATATCCCTCATGAAATGTTCCAGGGACTTCGCCGTGACTGAAACTGTCGATTGAAAAAGACCCATAAGGGAAAGAAATATTGATTCATTTCAGCTGTTCACTTTAACCATTTAATTGTTTTAAAAACGCCGAAGAGCACCTTCTCAAGTGAGAGGATCTCGTGCGAAGCAATTAGGGTTCCCTCGGATGTACATGATGTGCGAGATATTATATGGATGTATTCCGATATGTTCATATTCTTCGAGAGAGGGAGATGAACAATTGCGCATAAGTCGTTTGTGAATATATTTGTGCTCATTTTTATTTGACAAAGATGTTTAGAACTCTCTCTGAATCCACATCTGAACTTCGCGTCGCAAAATCGAGAATTGAGGTTTCTTGATTACTTAGTTTTCCCTGAGCGTGTCTCCTCGTCTTGCGTTGAAGTCTCTGCCGAAAATTATGGCCCGAGGACGAGGGCGTGTAACGTAACTACAGGAGATAAAACTGTATTACAAGTTTCCCTCACACAATGAATGTTGTTCGGGTGAAACCCAGCTTTATCTTACCAATACACCAGCTCATTTCCATGGATTTCCCGTTCGCACAGACCGCTCGACCTATCCACGCCTGCCCCCGCGGTACTCTCCCCTCGGTCAGCCGTCTGCTGAAAGCTAATTGCTATGTTGGAGACACCGAGAGGAAGCGGCGTGGGTCGAGCCCGTCGGGTCTCATGTCTTTTGCCAAGAGATGCGCGGGAGGGCAGCTCTCCTCCGCTGTCGCCCGTATCCTTCCCGACAAGCCCGTGGGACAGGGGCGAACCGTCCACTCGGGAGGAGAGAGGGGGAGGTCACGGGGCCGAAGGGGCCCGGGATGAAATAAATTTCTCCCCCTCGGTACCCTTATCCTCCGCCTTCTCCGTAATCTCGTCGTCGATGACGGGTGGGCCAGGGCAGGGTTAGGATGGTGTGGGAGGGGGTGCAGTGGGCGACGGGAGAGAAGGGATGTCGCCGGCGGGAGGGTGTTGGTGGTGGGGAGGAGATAAGAGGAGGAGGAGGGAGATGCGTTGAGAAAATGAGAAGAAATGAAATCTTTCCGAGATATGGAGACCCACAAAGTCAAGTCGCCACTGTTCTTCCCCTCCTCTTGCCCTCTTGGAAGGGGGGGCGGGCGTTCGGAGGGGAGGATTCGAGGGGAGCCGATGATTTACCACACTTTTCCCCCAGTCTTCCTTCGTCCCCACGAGTGATAGAGGTGACGTGCCCAATTAAAGACACGCGGGTGCGTCAACACAAGAAAAAAGTCCAGCTCGCCGTGGGGGACTTAGAACGGGGGTTGCCATTCAACCCGCGGAGTCCCCATCCCCCCTCCCTCTGGCCACCGCCGCTCTTCCTGCAGGCAGGGCCTCATATCCAGTCGGGCGATATTTTTCCCATTTTCTCGCCCTCCTCCCTTCCTATGAGCCAAGGATAGTGCTCCAATCGTGCCAACGTTTCAACCTTGTAGGACGTGTCTCTTCGCCCTAGGAAAAGGCAGCAACTTCATCTGTTTTCGTGTTTCTAGTGATTTTGAGGAATACTTATCCACCTATCGTTCCTCTATGAATGGAAGCCGTTTCCAGATAAAGAGTGATCAGGCTACCCGAATCGATGGTTCTTTCATCAAGTGTAGTTAGTTGTGCTGTTTGCCTCCTGGCCCTCTAGACCGCTGAAGGGATTATTTCATACAAGCTGAGAAGAGTGGACGGTATGTATTTCTCCTCCTCCTGCCCTGAAATTTGGAAATAATATTCGACGAGAGAGATTGTAGTCAGCTTGCGACAGAAAATTCTTTCGTGGAAATCTCTGGATTAAACAAATGAAAAATCTTTGTAGGGAACTTGAAAAATAATTTATTTTCGAAACGACCGAGTTTTATCGCTTGGAATGAAGGGACGACACCAGTCGTACCGTAAATAATTTACAAATTTGAAGGTTAGTAAGTCTTCTTTCTGTAATTTCACAAAGCTGAGCGAGCAACTGTCGAAGAGAACGAGGTCTGAGATAAGATTACAGTGCGTACAGTACAGTAGCTCTCCCTTTCGCAAGTCGGTTGTGCTATTTGGAATATGTGGCGTATTGATGAAGTTATCGCTCGCAATCATAGCAATGCGTAGATTGTCGTACAAAGAGGTTGAGCGTGTTATCTCGCATGAAACGATGCATCGGCTTAGCTAACTGCTCCGTCAATAACAAAATGGCGTATGAGACGTCAATATGTATTGTTGCCATGCTGGCGACATTTGCTTATGTTTCTTTCGTTAAATCGGATATCCATTCGATGAAGTATTTGCATCTTTCATGAAAAATAACACCCATGGGCTGTCATATTGTAGTATCATTTGTTGTGTTTTTTTACGTTTTTCTTGTAGTTTTTCCATGAGAGCTACGGATTCATCTCTGGCTCTTGTAAGAGATATGATACATGGAGGAGTCTCACTTAGATTTGGATAATTTTTTTGAAGCTCCACTTTTCCACATGACTGCTGAAGGTCTTGTTCTGCAAGGTTTTACACCGCGGAAGTTTTTCGTCCACCGTGAGCGTGGTTTGGGGAGTTTTCACGAAAATGGACCATTTCAGACGTTGCCCCCTACTATCGCCTTACTTTCTGCTGAAAAGACGGGTGTGACGGTGTGTACTTGAAAGAAAGAGAGAAAACTAGAGCGCCAGCTTGTGGCAACGGTTGCACAAGGGTTGAAACGGGTTTGTATGACTGGTAATCATTGAAAGCGAAGTTGATGCGGCATACTTCCATTTCAAATTCTGCCTGTGTTCGTCGAAGGATAGGCAGGTACTTAACCCTCTGGATCCAAAGAGCGGGTGTCGTTGACTTTATTGGAAAATCCTAATGGCCTCTTGCGTGTGCTGAGAAATTTCTAATCACCTAGATGTTACACACATATATAATGTGTGCGTGTGGAGACAAGGTTCTAGATTTTACTAACGAAGATTCAGAAAATTAGTTCCGCGTAAAATTACGTGAATCAGTCCGACTCCTTCCTAGATTCAAAATTATTGTTGTCGTATTCAATCATCTCACTTTTCATAGTTTGTTCATATCAGATTACCTCTATGCCTTGAGATCCGATTGGTTCTTTACCGCAATAAAGTGCATAGTGGTACCGCAACTGGGAGATCTGGGGCCAGATCCCGATTAAGTATAATGGTCTTTTCGTGGTGCATAAAGACCTGGGGCTTTCCGTTCATTTATTTTGACTTTCTGTTAGGATGTTTGATTTACAAGCATTGTATTTTGGTGAGCAAACCTTCTAATAAATCAAAAGAAACACAAAGTGAAGCCTGAAATCATCGAGTTTAAGAGCAAACCTTCGGTGGCGCCCCGATGGTGTCGTCAACCGCAGAACTAAGTCTACTGAGGGTCTTGAAGTGTGTTGTTCCTGAGGTGGGATTGCGATATTGTTTTCTCATTTCGCGGGCCGCGAAGCCGGATTGACGAGCGGGACGTTCGAGGAAGGATTTTTTTTGGAGCGTCAGCAAAGACACAGTGTCCGTTCCCCAACTACTGCCCCGTCGACCGGCTAGTCGATGAAATTACGACACTTCCTGCTAGAATATGTACGCGATGGACTTCGTGCCCATGAGCGGTTCGCTTTACTTTGCTGAGTGAGGCACCATAATCTGCTTCCACTATCATTTATTTTTCCACCCTCCTTCCCTATCCTCTTCTCTCTTCTCTCTCGCACTCCTCTCCGCCGCCGCTGCCTCTCCTCTCCTCCAAGTATTGCCTTTGCGGCTACTGTGATCCTGCGACTCGTTCTGCTCTCATCCACAAACGTGTCACGGAAGGTCGTTCGCTCTTGGCGCAGAAGGATTTTCCTTGGAAACCTGAGGTAACGCGGGAGAATTGGCAGTAAAGGTAAAAAAAAAGACGAAAGCTCAAGACTTGTGCGCTTCCAAGTCATTTTCGCGTGGATTCGGGGACGAATCACAAAATGAGCCGAAATGGACGTCGGGGATTAGTCTTTTGAGGCTGACGGATAAAACTGCCGGCGTTTGGGTCGGGCGCTACCCCCCCCTCTTCTTCTCTCCATTCGATCGAGTGGAATGGTCGCCGATAAGCCTATCTTCTCCCGGTTCCTCGGAATGGACGGAGAGCGGGGGGTCGAGACGGACTACATTTCGAGGGACGTGTGCAAAACTCCCGTATCTTGGAGACGGAGAGAGAGAAGGCAAAGTTCCTGTGGTTACGGAGCCATTAATAGTGGAGGAGAGATAACGTGGGCAGCGAAATAATCGGAATCGAATCATCGAATCGGCCCAAAAATGTTGTTTCCGCACACGTTCTAAGCCGTGGGTTCGTTTCGCCAATCGCCCCCGGCTTTGGTGGCTTGTCGCATCCGTGCGCTTATGCAACGCGGGGTTTAGCTGTTGATGTAGCCTAAAGACGCCCGGTGACACTTGACCCATTTGAATCGAACCGTTCGATTCACGTGCACAACGATTGACTCGGTGCGCCCGACGCAATTCCCCCTTATCTCGAGTTGCCTTGCGGAAGTGCGAAGATCCGCGAGTTCATGTCGCCATCGCTCCCAAAATATTTTCCTGCCATTGGACCAACACGTTTTAGTTTTTGTGCACCTTTATCTCATTTGACTCGGCTCGTGTTACCCTTTCGATTTCTGCATCTCCACGGACTAAAGTTCCTGACTGGTGATCTTCTGCTATTTTTGCTCATGACCCTTTCCGTGCGACGAGGTTTCGATTTGCACGCTAAGGCTCTAAGACTGATACATTCCATAACACACATGGTTTAAACCGGTCCACGGGTGCTCATGCACGTCATGGAATAATGAATCCACTCCATGGCATCCCTGAGTTGACTACCATCCATCTAGTCTAATGACTTCGTGATATTTTAGTCATAGGCCGCTTCAAAGCTACGTCCTCATCATTTTTAATGTTAGAAATCGTTACAATACCGTACACAGGATTCCCTCATTAACACTGCGGTTACCCAAGTGCTTCCCTGGGAATGGGTGTTACGGACAGAGGCCACAAAGAAACTCCATGGAAGAAAAGATGTTGCCCGCGACACTGATCGTCTCCAGTTCGTTCTGAGGTTCTTCTGCCTGACTTTGTTTCACGATGATTGAGTGCGGTATCACTCGTGTATTCGTGGATGCGGTTATCCGCAGTTGGTCGCCGTCCTCATTCTTTCTCCGAAGTCTTTCTTGTTGTGCCGAATTCCTGACCACTCTCATTGGGCGTAATTTATAAATGGCGGAAATATTGCATTCAGTTTCAAATTTACATTTAGTGTTTTCATTGTACATAGGATACGTTCTAAACATTGTCACCCTCTTCCCCTTAATTCTACATTTGAAAAAACTGACTCGCCATTAAAGTTAACCTAATGTCTAATTAACCTGTTTACGGAATCTTTCATATGTTCCCGTGATGGTTTTTTTTATGATTGTTTGTCCATCGGACTAGCTGCTTAATAGATTGATAGTTAATGCATTTTATTTAATTAAATGATCAGACACTAATCATATGTATACATGCGTAACTAGCGTCTGCTAGCACACTCATGCAGACTTAAATTCAATTATATTTATGGATATTTTATTTATGGATATTTCAATTATATTTATGGATACTAATTAATATTTATTATATTCATATATATATATATATATATATATATATATATATATATACATTGTTGTTTTGAGATATGTTACGAATATGAGCATGCTTCTTCGCAAAATGCTCTCTCCATAAATCACGCTTATGACAACGTGACGTTAATGATTCGATGGAGTAGATGATTGGCGGGCAGAACGCGTGTTGCGCACGAACTGGGCAATTATCAAAGGGTTGGATATTTCGTCTGCTCAGCTAGTTGAGTGTGCGCATAAAAATATAGGGTACGGTAACCTTGGTTATATTATATTCTTATTATAAAACGACAGCGATTCATTAGCTTTTTAAAAATATCTTCAGGGGACGTTTATGATTCAGAGTGGTCTCAACTGCTTTCATTGACAAGATGTTTTCATGATTTTTAAAATTTTATTTATTATTTATTGCGCTGATATTGGTGTTAAAGTGTCACGAAATCCGTTTTGGACTAATAGAAGTAAACGAACTTTTCTGTTGATGTATGTTCTGTTATTGAAAGATTTTCTTTTTTCTCTGCAGCTCGAAGAATGAAGAGGTAGACAATAACTGTGTTGTCAGAGCACGTGGTCTTCCTTGGCAGTCATCTGATCAAGACATCGCCAAGTTCTTTCGTGGACTTAATGTTGCAAAGTAAGTGATGTATTGAATTTTTATTTGCCCGTGTTCCTTCCTGTAGATAATTTGACGTGGTGTTCAATCGTAGTGGCAATTGAGTAAGTTTGCCTCTGTAATAACTGTGTTGTCTTTTTGGTGTATTGAGACAACGGATCATGGCACAATGCGTTTTTCTTGCGTGTTGATTACTTCGATCAGTACGAGGCCATGAACTTCATGGGTCACCTTAGAAATTATTGACGTGATTGACCTATCTTCTTTTGTAATGAATGAGGGAAATTCGTCAATTAGAGTGATAAGTACACCTGAAAATCTGATAAAATCTGCGAATGCATGGAATTGATTGCTGCTAATTAGGCGACTCAAACTTTCATTCGTTTGGGAAACTTAATGTTAACTTTTGGGAAATTTTAAGTGTATCTGATTGTCAAATTGTTATATCAAATATTTAAATTCCGATGTAAAGGTCGAAGTGCTGTTTTCGGACTAATGCAAAATAAATAAACTGTTTGCATTACAAAATGTAATTGTTCACAAATAAAAAAGTAAGAATAAAACGAATGTTAAAGTTTAGTAACATTCACATAACAGGAGGATTATGCCGTAATTCGGGTGGGATATTTCACTCCTTAATTACGGAGTCACCTCCAGTGATTCCCCACCATCCCTGTATGAGTAGTTCTCGAGCGGTAATCGAAAGGTATAAAAAGTTTCGGAATAGGCTGCAAGATATCCCGAGCCATTGAGGGAATATATTCATGTCACGTGACAGGTCAGATAGCTGATATGATGGAATAAACCAAATGATGCGACATTGTTTTATACTAACGAATTTGAAAACATACGGCCCGTAGATGTTTTCATGAATGCAATGGAAAAACCTTGGAACGAAAGTTTTAACCTACTCCATGAAGAAATGGTTTTGCGAAAATGTAATAACTATTAATCTTCATTAGGAAATGGTTGTGCAGCCCGATGATGCGCGGTAAGTCCCTTTATTCACATACGCAGTCGTTAATTAATGTCAACATTAATAGCAAACACCCTATTAGAATGATTAGATTTTGCATCCCGAATAGAGGATATGCAAACTAAAGCACCAGGATTACATTTTTATATCGTATCTCTTTATTTTTATTTTTTCAGTACCCTACAAGCCACCACTAGAATGTGTGGCAGGGGGTGAATACATACCAGATTAATTTTGACCCGAATATGACCCTACCGCATTCTTCATTTCAACATGTTTAGACTCAGTTTGTGCATCTCGAAAAATTAATATAACTTGATTAGAAATTTAGCGTTACATTTTGGAAATTGCTATAGATTCGCATTATTTTGCAATGATAATTTTTGCAGAAGCATATGGTTTTTTAGTATTCATTATATTTTGAGTCAAAATACGATAAAGTGCGACAACCTTATCATATACAATAGAGTTGTTGTCGACGAAAATAGCATAGATGAGAGACTTTCAAAAGAATGGAAAGAATAAGCCAACAACAGGATGCCAACGTGGAGAGAACTCGTCAATCAGCCGGATTCGTGGAGAAAATTAGGTTGGATAAGGTGAAGGACTGGACTGAGCACTTCGAAGTGTTGCGGATGGCGGGAGTTTGGTGAAATTTCAGATTAGGTGTTTAAAGGAAGTGAGGGAAAGGTGAAACAGTGTACGAAATGGATAATTGAGAGGCAGTCGGGGTCTGTGGTAGATTGTCAGTGACAGAATGAAGAATGTTTAGTTGAGCGTGGAAGATGAAGGAAAAAAATAGGGTTCTAGGGCGGAGTGCATTAATTTATAAGTTATTTGTGAAATAAATATTTAGCATGGAAAATATTTCCATTGTAGTTTCCAACGATGAAATTTAAATCATACTGCACGAATATTAATGTAAGATAAGCGTATTTTCTTAAATTAAACAAAGTTTGGCGATTCTACTTTATGGCATAGAAACGTTTCTTGTAAAAGTAGTCATTAGCTGGGTCCTCTTTGCTAATGTTGCATTGCATTACTTTTTCGGCAAAGCATTATGCCATGTGCGATCATTCAGTATGGTATTCTTTCCGATGAGGCTATTTCAATGATTGGTGTATGTAGGAAAATGGTATTTCGAGGACAGTATTCGCATAAATATCAGAACGCCGCGAATTTTTCCAGTTATTTCCGTGAAGGACGGCATCAAAGTTTTCGTCATCACGAGTCAGTGTTTGTATTTTACGGTTGCCTAGTTGCCCCAGAGTGACAAATATCTCCATCCGTTCATTTCATTCGCCGGGGTCGTGACCCCGGGGTCTTCGGCCGCACTTCGGTTTCTTCGCTCTTGCATCGTACTTCTGGACCCGCGAGGCCGCGGAGAAAATAGCGGTGAGTAATGGCGCTATTGGATCTGCCTCGCGCTTCAAATGGAATGGAAACGCAAATTAGAAAATGCGCGCTTAATAACGGACCGTGTATATTATCATAATGAGAGTCTGGAAATGACCCGTGAATTTTTTTCCATTTTACACTAATCAGACTAATTTGACAGTGACCGTCCGAGCATTGGTGTTGATAAATTTTTCGATTAGATTCAGCTATTATTTGGGTAATTGTTGAGAAAATATATGTAAGCACGTAAAAATCCGCACTTGTATTATTCAATTTTTTTAACTTGCCGTAAAAGATAATTAATTCTTCTTAACCCTTTTTTGATATGCTTCAAATCCAAAGTAAAAGGGTGAACGCGGTAAAATCGATTATAATCGATTTTACCGCGATCGATCAAGCTATCAGATACTTATCTGATAGCTTGCAATGCACAAAGTTTGCGCAAGGCGAATGTCCCCCTCCTCTCGAGACAAACATTTCAGGATAAGTTGTTGGCATGGCAGTTGGTCATACATTGCATATCGTGTTTTTCATGGCATTTTTCAGTGATAAGTACAATGAGGCCATGGAGCCTTCGATATGTTTTGATTCATCTTATGCATGCAGTGGTATGGTCACAGATGACTCTGCGAGTTAGTTGACCGATTATTTCATTTGGGAATCGGTTTGCGTGGAGATTCGCTGTCATAGTAGCTGACCTAAGCTTGTCTCGGCAGGTGATCCTGTCGAAGAATCTTGTCACTGCTCTACACGAATAAGTTTGAAAAACGAAATAATCAACGCCTAGCAAAGATACCGCAAATACATTTCATTCATACTGCGGTAAAAAGTTCATTATTTTTACGTTTTTGCTTGAAATAATCTATAGAAGTGTATCGATCAAGATACGGTTTTGATAGGGACTGCGCCCTGCAACTCTTTTTAATCCACACCTTCTGTAAAAATAAATCCCATTAGAGTCTTACATTGCAATAAACCTTTTCAACTTTCCATGTGTACCTTCTGCCTCTCCTCATTCCGTACAGTGTACTAATTTACATTTGCATTCATAGTCGAGTTCATTTGCATACTCGTAAATTGCCAACTCGTGAAGTCGGCTACTGGATCGCTAATTCATATTCAGTCAAACCATATAATGGTGAATTTGTGGATAATCACATTATTTTAAACACATTGATAACCCTTAGTCTAGTACGTAAAGTTCAAGATTTTGTTTTATTCCTTCTTTTTAAATTCCGTTTAGATTTGGAGAATGATGCAGGCTAATATTATTTGCTAGAAGTATGATGCGCACATACAAGTAAGAGAAATGGTTGCTCTTATGTCGAATATTTTATGATTTTCGCTTATTGTCCTTTTGGCAAACGCCAGAGAAGGCCTCAAAATATGCATGCTTTGCGAGGGCGGGGACCCAACGAGCCAGGCATGTGTCACTTGCTGAATGTGCACGCGTGAATGCACCTCCCAGTTCGTGGTCTTCAAAGCCTATCTCTCCACGATTGGATGTCCTAGGGAATTTCTGTTAAGCTTCCTCGGTCACAGGACGATGTACTAATGCATCGGCGAAGGAAAACGAGGCAATTGATTGCTAAAAATTCATCTAATTATGCCCTCAAGTTTATATGTATTTGATTGACATAGGAGAAGGTTTCTTAAGTCCTTTCGTCGTTCGCGCTATACCTTTTTTGTCATGTTGTCTTTAGATATTTATTAATATTTTTGCAAATGCTAACTGGCATTCTTGTTTGTTTCTGGGGACATTCGTGACTTTTTCATTAATAATTCACCGACGCACAGTGCAAGAAAAGCTCTCCAGACACGAAGAAACCAGAGGCCACCGGCATAGTGTATTTACGTGCAATACCTGTGTTCAGCATGTTTTAGAGATAGCGCAGTGTTTCTAGGGGGACCTCTGAATTGACTCCGCCCCTGGGAGGGGGGTGTGCGTGGCGGAAAGTCTGCTGTCAAGACGACCAAAGTGAATGGGTTTAACGAGATAAATAAATAGCTTTTAGGGGTGTGGAGCAGTATAAGGTGAGATGAAATCCCTTTCTAGCATTGGGGTCGCGAATTCGCAGAGAGTAAAATTTAGTACGTCAGCGTTCAGCTGTTCCTTACGTTGTCAATCTCCTCGACTTGGCAGCGTTCACTTCAGCGTTAAAGTAGGACATAGATTTTGCGAACAAAATCACGAAGCTGAGATAGAAACTTAGGTGAAGGTAGAACTCGGCATCCGAGATCTTTCGTGATAAAATTAAAGAGCTCTGGAGAAACGGCCTGGATCACTTCACACGGGGACGCAACAGGTGTGTGAAGGGGACGGGAATAAAAGAGAGCGAGCAAGCAAGCAATCGCCGCGGGCTCGCATTGTTTGTCTTTCGCCTCGGTAGAATTCCACGGCGCGGGGTTTATGATCATTGGAAGAGATGCTTGAGATTTCGGAAAATTCCAAAAAAATAATCGGGGTCCCTTCGCATCCTTGGAAATAATCCGAGGTACCAATAAGTCGCTTTTTACAGAAGTAAACAGACGATTGTGTACCACTTGAGTCGTTCTCATCTTCTTAAATTTTGGGTTGCATAGCTTTGCCAAAAGGGCTATCCACTGACCCATAGCAAACCGTGTAAGCTGTTGGGCGACCTACAGTTGCAAAGCAGTGGATCCGGATTGCTGGCATTGCCAAAGATTAATTGTATTTTATCGAGCGAATCTTTCGCGTTTCCGGCGAGATGCGTCTTTTGTGGACTTGAATTTAGTTGTGCTTTCGTGTCCTTCACCTTGAGATATACTCGGAACGAAATGGATATACCTTTTGCTCGGATGCAGGAGAGCAGACTACTCAATTTTTGCTATTAATGTGTGCGTTCGACCAAAGGGTTTGGATCAAAGGAGTTCTCATTGGAAAGGATCGAAGTGAAATCGGTTACCAACTGTTTAGTTTTTGGATGGAGTTTCCGCAGAAATTGTGAAATTCTACTTCATTTTAGTTGGTGCATTCCTGGTCATTGTTTGTAGTTTTCAATATCCGCGTCGTGCTATCTTTCCAGTTATTTTATTCAATGCGTTTCTTCAAAATATCTTCTTGTGTGCACTCCGTCGTTGACACGCGTTCTTGACTTTCAACGTGATGCCTTAAATAGGCATTTTTAATCAGTACTTTAACCGTAGATTAGACGGCCGTGCCTACGGCGAGAAAATAATGACATTCACCCCCTTGTCATTGCTCAGGGGCGGAGTGGCGCTGTGCTTGAGCCCGCAGGGTCGGCGCAACGGGGAGGCCCTCGTGAGGTTCGTGAGCCAGGAGCACCGCGACATGGCCCTCAAGCGCCACCGGCACCATATCGGCAATCGCTATATCGAAGTGTACACGGCGTCCGGGGAGGACTTCGTCAACGTGGCGGGCGGCAGCAGCAACGAGGCGCAGGCGTTCCTGTCCAAGGGTGCGCAGGTGATAGTGCGCATGCGCGGACTCCCTTACGACTGCACGGCCAAGAAAGTGGTGAGTACAAAAATGGGTTCTTCGCAAGGGTTTTTGGCAGCCTGGGAAACCTTCAAGAGAGCAGGTGATTTGTTAACATCCTTTTATAAGACTTTAAAAGATAATGTTTGTCGTAAGTTACTCATTTTCATGCATTCCAACTTTTAGCTGTTACATTATTTGGGATAATGTTGGGAATATTCTCTGATTTTGAATGAGCTGTAGAGAAAATTCTTAAACACCAGAAAATGAGTGGAAATTTAAATACTCGAGTGATTCGTGTTGCAGCATCCAAAGGATACGGTTGTTTGTACTCGTTAAACTCTCGACTGTATATGTAACTTACAAATCACATCTTTATGAATGGCTCTTGGTATTAAGAAAGAAAGAGTTGTTTCAAACGCAGTAAAATTATGCATTACGATTTGTTGTACTCATTTTCGCACATGCGAATTTCAGTCATCAAACTGTGTTATCGTGGATTTCTTTGATACATTGGCACTGGCTGTGGCAGTATTTTTTCACTTGTTCTGTTCATTGATGCCACCATATTTTTTTATAACTCCACTCACGGTTTCTCTCGACGTTAGTATTTCTTTAATGCGATCAAAATGAGCTGGCGTAGTGCTCTTTCTTGGTTTACTGTTCCACTCGCATCGGTTCTTCGCTCGTGATCCGCCAGGAGTGACTGCGTATGATGGCAATCAATTCATTTCTCGGCAGATCGAATTCTTCGAAGGAGATGGCGGCGAGGGGAGATGTAGCGTCATGGACGGCGAGCAAGGGGTCCTGTTCGTCAAGAAGCCGGACGGCAGGGCAACTGGGGACGCCTTCGTGCTCTTTGCGAAGGAGGAAGACGCCGTCCCCGCCCTCAGCAAGCACCGCGAGCTCATCGGCTCGAGATATATCGAACTCTTCCGGAGCACGACGGCCGAGGTGCAGCAGGTGAGTGACTTCCCCCGCTCTCCCCCACCCTCCTCCCCAGAGATCAGACAGAACCCGTTCTTGACACAGAATTTTTCATTCTAAAAAGGAGTAAAGGAGGATGAATCCTTCGGTGGAGCGGAGAGTTGGCTGTTGAGGATTGCTCTCGAAAAGCCGACCATCTTGCCCCTCCGTCTTGACAAGGTCTTTTGCTGTCAACAGTCAACACTGTCTATGTTTTGTTGGAATAGAAAAAACATTGCTCTTTGCCAAATAAATGGACTATGAACGATGTGTGTAGAAATGTGTATGTATATATGTGTGTGTATAAATATATATATATATATATATACACACACATATATATATATATATATATATATATATATATATATATATTCGCGGTGGTCTAGCGGGTAGAGCGTTGGACTGCTGACCAGAGGGTCCCGGGTTCGATTCCCGGGCAAGGCACTTTGGGTACCTGCAGCTCCACCCAAGCTAGTTGATTTTTCGGGTACCAGATCTTCCTGGGAAACCATAACCGGCACAGGGAAAGGAACTGGCCCCCCTACCCTGATGTGTGAATATTCACACGCCGTCGGGCTTGGTACATGGGTGAGCTCTACCATCACCTACTAAACCGACCTTTGGGTTGATTACTGTGTTTATGGTTATATATACATATATATATATATATATATATATATATATATATATATATATATATATATATATATATATATATATATATATATAATTCACTGATAGTCATAACAAACACAGAAACCAAAACACACAAAAGAGGGAAAACTCACTGGTTCTCGTCTTGTCGTTGTCTTTTGTGTGTTTTGGTTTCTGTGTTTGTTATGACTATCAGTGAATTTACATTACACGTTTGTGGGTTTTCCAAAAAAGTGTATATATATATATATATACACACTTATATACATATATATATATATATATATATATATATATATATATATAAACAATTCTCGTCCAGCATTAACGTAGTTTTGAAATTAGACCGCAGAGATGTGAACTGTAAAAATTTTGTTCCCATGGCAAATTCCCCCGCCCCCAGAGAAAAACTGCTCAAATCGCTTATTTAAGATTTCAGTAAGGAACAAGGGAGTCGTCGATCTCCGGTCCCAGGACTATTTCTTAGTGATGAATTTTATCATTCTTCAGCTTGTGGGCATATTTAGCTTAGGCAAGGCTCACGGAATGTCTTCGTGGTGGTGACATTATTTGCGAATCGTTCTTTGCAAATGGAGCCATTACCATTCTTGTTATTGTGGCTAATAAGTTTGGCGTGTGTTGACATGGAATCGAGTCTCAACAGTAAATAGAGTTAAAAAACTGATTTTCGCCCATTTTGAAATGCAACCAAATAATCATTGCTAGGTGGGGAGTCACAAAATGTTTATTTGATAGTTGTGTCCATCCTTAACTGGTGGATTACCTAATAATAATAATCAGTTTCCCTAACACGGACGAGCATTTGTCGATGCAACGGGAAAGTAGAATTACTATACTTACTAAGTATTTCGTTTTTTGGTCCGTGAAATCACTCGCTAAATTAGCGGGGGAGGAGATTTGACGGATGTCCTTACCCTCTGAGTTCCTACGTTTTTGTTTTTACCTTTTTTCACTCATCTTAGCTAAACCCGTCAAAATCAAAATATCTTTTGCCCTACCCGGAATTGGATTCACCGGGGATCACTGAGTGGTTGGCAGGCGTGCCAGTTGGCCAAATAGTGTCATTAAGAAAAAAATGGTGCATCCTGGTTTTGATATAACGTATTCAGAGGCACGAGCACTACTTCATAAGGTCTCTCGCCCACACGCCATATCCCAATGGGGCTAAGGGATCTCGTCGTTCTTCTGACGGGGTCATCACTCACTTTCGTTCAATTAGGTGCTGAATCGATCGCTGGATCCGAAGACATACGAGCCACAGCAGCCGCTGATCGCGCAGATCCCGGCGGCGGCAGCAGCTGCAGCCGCGGCAGCCGCCGCCGCTGCCGCAGCCGCATCCTCCGTGCCGCTCCTTCCCCAGCACATAATCACGTCGGGCACAAGGAAGGACTGCGTCCGCCTCCGGGGACTCCCTTACGAGGCCCAGGTCGAGCACATATTGGACTTCTTGGGAGAACATGCTAAGAACATTGTCTTCCAAGGAGTGCACATGGTTTACAACGCGCAGGTTCGTATGCCTATCTGTCTCTCGAAGATGTTTGAAAAAGTAAACGTATTTTTTTCACCATTCTCATTGTCTCGCTCATTTGTTCAATTGTTTTGTCCACGTAGTCAGCTATGTGACTGTCCACGCAACCCCATTAAAATTTTATCTTCTTCAAATATGGTCTGTTGAACATGTGTGCGCGATGCAGTGCCAGTAAAATCCAATATAAATTCATTATAAGAGAAGCTGGAAAAATGCTGTCTTACCCTGAAATTTCTGCTTCTCTATAAATTCTTATTCATTTGTGAAGGTTCAGAGTTCCCTTTGGCATCCATTTATCTATATACTGCAGTTTCCCGTACGAATTAAATTGACAATCAAGACTGCACCAGTTAATGAAAAGGCGATGATAAGAGAATTTTACGTACATTATTCAGTCAGGACGACATGTCATTGATGATTTATCTGAAATCGCTTCCGTTCATTGGCTTTCAGCGCTTTCCTTCCTTTCCTTTCAGAAATATGTATCAAATTATCATCAAGAGTACTTAATTCCCACGTGTAGGATACAGAAGGATGGCGATTGCTTTAAACATTAGCTTATCATATTCCAATAAAAATTTTCAAATTATTTTAATGTTTTGGAAATGAAGAAAACACTTTTCCTTGTTATATTTCGGGAGATGCAATGCAAAATTTACTATATTGCTTTGTGAATTTTGGTTCACTCCTTTTACTTCCAGATAGGAAATGTTCCAGATTACTATTAATACTACTTTTGTTTGAAAAACTCTTTTTGCCAACCCAAAAGGAATTAGTGACTGCGTGTTTTGGATGGCTGTAATGGCACTCCCGTAATTTTAGAATCCTTATTTCAGAATGGGCTCTCAAGTGAGGCATATTTTATCCATTGAATCAGGAGGAAGTGAAGGATAACTAGATTAAAAATATAAGGGAAAAAAGTGAAATCTTCATTAACGGTTAAGAATACGTTTGGTTTCATTTTTGTGGAGCTTGCCAACTTAATGGAAATAGATGAATTCATGGAACCAAGAGAAAACGTTTCATTAAATCAGGACTATCGTTCTATTTGGTTTTGCCATTAAATTGTTTGACTGTTGCCCCAACAAGGCCCAATTGCAAGAAATGTGCCCACCAGTCTCGCCTCTCGAACGACTCCTTGTTCCCAAGTAAGTCTCAGGCTGACTGGGCAATTCGCGTTCTAGGGGCAGCCGTCGGGGGAAGCATTCATCCAAATGGATTCGGAGCAGTCCGCCTTCCTGGCAGCTCAGCAGAAGCACCACCGCTACATGGGATTCGGCAAGAAGCAACGGTATATTGAAGTGTTCCAGTGTTCTGGCGAGGACATGAACCTGGTCCTGACGGGCGGGCTTCCGTCCCCCGCCGCGGCCGCCGCCGCCGCAGCCGCGGCCCACGCCCACCACGCGGCAGCGGCGCACGCGCACCACCACGCCCACCACCAGCACCACCACCACGCCCATCACAAAGCGGCTGTGGCCGCCGCGCTTCTCTCACCCGGTATGTTGAGCGCCGCCCCCATGCCGGCTTTGACTCCCGCCTCGGGGCCCTCCGTCCCTAGCGCAGGGCCCCCGGCCCACGGTGCCGCCTCCCTGACCGCCCCCGCTGGCCACCCACCCCCGATCCCGCCTCACACGGCCACGGCCCCCCCGTCTCTTCCGCCCCCAGCTCCGCAGTCACCCGCCTGGCCGGAACACCCCCACCAATCCCTGATGATGGCCCAGGCGCAGGCCCTGGCGGCCCAGAACCTCGCCCTCGCCCACCACCAACAGCACCACCACCAACAGCACCAACAGCAGCAGCAGCACGACGGCGCAGCCGGCGCCTCCGGGAACAATCCCGGGAGCAACCTTTGGTTGATGGGTCTGGCGGCGGCAGCGGCGGCTAGCAGCCAGCAGGCCGGCGGCGGCCCCATGGGGGGCTCCCCCACGGCCGCCGCCAAGGCTCCCCCGCACCTGCCCCCCTCGGTCACCTCCCCCGCCACGCCCACGCAGTTCCCTCCCCCGCCGTCCCCTGTGGCTGGCGCCCTCGTCCCCGCGTGGGACTTGAATGGAAACCCAGCAGCGTCCGGGCTGCCCCCGACCCCCGTGGCCGCCGCCCATGTCAAGTCTATCCTGGCGGCGGCGGCTGCCGCGGCGGCCGCCAGGTCCCTCCCGCCCCCCGCCACTTCGACCGCCGCCGGCTCCATGCTCCCCTACTCCCCGCTCTTGCAGGCCGCGGCGGCGGTGGCGGCCGCGTCCTCTGCCCCCTCCGCGAACCCTTACGGCCCCCACAATCCCATGAGCATCTACGCCCATCAGGCGCATGCGGCTACTCCCGCAGGGAACCCCAACAGCCTCTTCCTGCTGAACATGCCTCCGCGGCTCCCGATCACGTCGACGAGCCCCTCTCAGCTCGGCGGGAGCGCCACCGTGCCCCCACCTCCGCAGTATCTGCACCCCCCCATGAAAGCCCCCACAGTGACGACGGCATCGCCGTACCACGGCACGGCGGGCGCGGGAATCACCCCTCAGGTGGCGGCGGCCATGGCCGTAGCGCAGCAGCAGATGAGCGCGAAAAGATCGTGGGAGGAGGCGTTCCCAGGGGTGGGCGGGGGTCAGGGGACGGGCGTGTTGGCCAAGAGACCGTGGCAGCAGCAGCCGCTGACGTCGCAGGCCTCACACGTGCCCGTGTCAGGGGCCAGTGCCCTCCCCATGCCGCCAGGGTCGGCCCTCACGCACCCTGCCGCGGCCGCCGCGATGGCCTTCCAGGCAATGAATTACCGCGCGAGGTTTTACATGTAGGGAAAGCGAACCCTTTTATTATTCACGGTGACATTTTTTATCGATGAATAGTTGTGGTTGCCTGCTGGGTTTCCATTCGAATGATCCTCGGGTTTGATAAAGTCTGCTTTTTAAGGTGGATTTATATTCCTGAGTTCTTTATATTATATTTTTGTTGTTGACTGTGACAATTCCACCAAAAATAGCTTCTGTTATGTGTTTTGCCCTGGCAGAGGTTGGTGTTTAGCAAGAGATTGATTCCAAAAAAATTTCTATTTTTATACAGAATAATTCTTATTTGTTATTGGAAAGCTTATTATTGAAGCCTTATTAAGTATAAGTATGTTATGAATTGAAGGGTTTACTCATTCATATTGATGACTCAAGGACAAAACTTTATTATTAACATTTAGATATACTCCATTAACTTATGCAATAACTAGTAGGTACGACCGTAAACCAATGCATTTCATAGTTAATGCTCCCCAAGGTTATAAGCTATAGGTGAATAAAATTATTGCATTTATAAGAAGGCTTTATATACTTTGCAATAAGCTATAATTTAGGTTATTTTGTGTATTGAATTTCAAGCTTATATAAATATGCATATATAAATGTATGTGTAAAAATAGATCTGTATGTATATGTGTCTTTACACATGTAGATACATGATTATACATATACAGTACATTTATGTTCTGAAGTAAATATGAGCAAAGTTTTACTTTCTTCTTTGTTTAAGTGTTAGACTGTCTGTTGGCTGTCATGGTGCTTAAAGTAGAAATAATAAGCAGTGTGATTATATATTTTCAACATTCCATTACGATCATGATTGCATCCAATTGTTCTTGTTTTTAATATAGGGTGTCAATTAGTAAAAACTGTCCTTGTTTTCAACTGTCATTGCTGGCAATGTGAAAAAATTATATAGCAAATGCTAAAATTTAGCTAGATACTCCAGATCATTTGTATTGATGAAATTTAAGTAATTAATTACAGAAAAAAAGACACCAAAACTTTAAGATTGAAGTTTTTGGTACCTAAATCAGGAATGGTTCATGTAAATATATTCAAAAACATTGGGATGTACATTTAATATTCAAAGGAACATTGATTTGATTCTATTTTTTAAATTGTGTATGTGTGTTCACCCGAAAGCAACTCATTTTGCCCATAATCTTGCTAATCAGTGTTCTCATCATTCCTTTTTTTTTGGCTTTTTATATGTTTGACAAGGTGACTTTTTCCACTTATGCACACTAAAATGTGCATCTCTAATGTTTTTTATGACTAAATTGTAGTAATGGGACTAGTAAACTACTTGAAAACATTTGTTGTGCTGTCCAATGTCATGAGTCACTATTAGGTAGTGCCAATGCATGCTGAGTGCAGTAGTGTCAAAAGTCTCCTTCTGATATATTTTTTCAGTTGTATCTCGTAATTTGGGTTACACCATTCCATTCCTCAACTTGTATCCCTACTTCCCATCCTCATATCCTATGGCCTTGACAGAAATTGCCAGTTAATGCCAATATTGGTGCCGGTAGTACTTTAGTCTGTGTACAACCAAAACCCTTGCCTTTTCAAGCTGCAGTGATGGCGAACCTCCTTCCACATCACTTAAAACTTTTGAACTAACACTCTTCATCTCCTGGGCTTCTCTTGCCTGGATGCCCTGTCTATTCTAAGCTGTCTGCATCTGTGGAAATCATTTTTCTCAAGTTGCTTGGATATATCTTGTGGTCCATCATGCTTTGTATCTGGAAGAGCATTGCAGTGATGTAATATATACTACATATTCGTAATATAGTAGCGGCAAGGTGGGTTCGCCATCACTTTTCCGTCCATTGAATCTCCCACACCAACATATTTTGCTTGTGAGGGTGGGGGAAGGGGCCAATGCAAGGGAGGTGTGCATGCCCATGTCTGCTCTGGGCCTTCCTTGACTTCTGAGGGCCCAAGGAAGGCCTTGATGGTGGATGTGGAATGAAAAATAAATGCACTCTCATTTGCTTTGCCTTTCTTCCCCTCGATGTTGAGATCCAATCCAGTTGGATGGCCTTGCATCTTGACCATTTGTTTGGAACATTCCCACATAATTTTTTTGCCTTTGTGCCTCATGAATGTAATAATTGGTGGCAACTAAACCATGTTCTCAAGAAAAAGGTTGTATTTGCATGTACTTAAGAGAAACTAAATTTTTTATAGGTGATTCTTTATTATCCATTTTTATATAACATTCTTCCAACAGGGACTCATATAAGTGATGTGATGACAATTTTTTTATGACATGTTTGCACATAGATACCATATAAAGTGTGTCAAAAAAACCTCTGGGTTGTCTCCCATGAGTATCCATGTCTTTGTTACGGCCTTGACTCTGGACACAGTTGCCTTTTGTGCCTCCCACTTTGTTGGAAACTGTCAAAAATGCAACTGTAATAGTGCTCACTGTTGATGAAGCATGTAGTGATGATTCCTGATGGAAGTGTGCAGCTGTCTCTTTCGGGGATAGACATTTGGGCGCCCCGAAATTGTTTTTATATATCTATAAATATATTTGGTGATGTTTTCTGTTGACTCACACTCACAGGGTTTATGATGTACTGTTGATTTATTTTTTTTTGGTCTTGTGCATTTCTGCTTTACATAGCGTACATTTATTATTGATAATTATATTAAAATGATTCATAAAACTGCACTGCCATAGTATGTCAGGCAAAAAAACAATAATTTCCTTTATATCATTTGGTCTTTTAACCATAATGCTTTCCTTTGCACACCTTTGTGCCCAATCCTAACCTGAACCCGTCCGTTTAAAAAAAAAATCCTTAACCAAACCACTGATATTCCTTTATTTTTGTTTTGTTTTATGAACATTCCAGTAGCTTTGTAATGTAGCCAATTTAATAATAGCTGCATCATTTGCATAAAAGATTATATAAATATTATGGCCCTTGCTTGAGCTAGTAGTAACATTCTGTTGGGTCTGTAAGGAATGGAATAACTGAAAAATGTCATAATGCGTATTGTTCAACCACTTGTCACAAATTGCCTGGCACAGGTGAAAGGTGAGTGGTGAGAACAATAATTATGTTCTGGAGTGGTTTTGTTGTTCTAGCAAGGGCTATTAGGTAGTGTGATGTATTTTTGTATCATGGGAGGAGAGGGAGAAAGAACAGAAATAAAATTTTTATTTGAAATTTATTCACAGCGGTTTTATGGTTGGGTTCTCTAAATACAAAAATGCGCAAACTCAAGTTTTTTTCCACTCTTTTCCTGAGTCTTCCCAACCCCTGGATGTTTAAGGTAGGCGGAAGGATCTACTCTCACTACTATAGTAGATTTATTAGCATGGTGTGGTATGCTTGGCTGAGCCTTTTTTTCCAATACTTCGCAATATTTCTTCTTGTGGGATCTTTCTTTCATTTCCTATCTCTGTGGACTCACATCTATAAAAGACGAAAACTTGGGTGAATTGCATGCTTTTTAATGTCTGTGTTTGTGTGAATGTGATCATATTTGGTGTATGCATACGTATGTAAAAAAATGAACTTTTGAGTTCAAATTGCCCTGATAAATTGTTTTTACATATTGCTAATTGCTTTAAAAAAATCTCTTGGATTGGGTGAGAAAAACTAAAACAGTATGCCTTTACTCTTAAGATCTTGCAGGGAATATTTGAGTAGCTGTGATGATCTCTCTTTTTGTATTTGTATCAGATTCACTAAATTTTACTAAATGATATTTTATCTTGACAAATAGTTTCTTGTACTAAACAAAAGCAGTTTTTTTCTCCTGTAGAATATGAAGTTTCCTTTAATGAATGAGCATCATTATAAATTACTGCATTAATGTGGTTGCATTCATTGTTAGGATAGAATTGATTGTTCAAAAGAAATTTAATTCAAAACTTGAAATTATTCATTGGTTTCTTCAGTTAAATATGAAATTATTCACATTCGCGTTTAAAATTGAAAATTTTTCCATTTTTATTAATAAAAATTGCAATTAATTGGCGAAATTTGAAAGCAATCATGTTAATTGGACTTAATAAAAGTTTTTAAAACCTGTGTGTGTGCAGTGAATGAGTGATATCATTGTCTTCTTCTCTGGTGATGGGTTGGTCTATGGTCTAAGTTTTTTGTATCAGTCTTGAAATTGTTATAAATATATTTGTATAATTGGTCACACCTCAATGAGAGACCCAGGGTAGTGGCATGTTGAGCGTGGGTGGTTAAGTACAGTGGAACACTGGCTGGTTGTTGTGTCCTTTACTTCCCTGTGCGTGTGGTTCTCCAGGTTTTAATCTGAGGGGGTGGAAACACAATTGAGGGCTATTGGGAGTACATTGCATTGCTCCCCCTGCCCGCTAGTCAGCACACTTGCTTTTTCATTGCCATATTTTTTGATGCCTAACAAACTAAGTGTACACACATATACAAGTGAAAAAAAATTGCAGTTCTGCATTCTTTTTCTGGATGTCTGATATTTTCTGTGAACTATAACTCCCTATTTCTGTTTTGCAGGGCATATTTTGGATATACTTTTCAAAACTTAATGGTATAGTTTTTCCATGCAATGGCATAAGTGAAAAGTTATATTTTTGTCTACGTTACTTGGGCTAAGCTGCGAAGAAATATGGGTTGTGTTAGTTTCAAAATGAAATGTAGTTCAGCCCCAGTTCAGGATTCTCGGTTGTTAAGTAGCCATGAAAATAGGATATTAATATGTATGGGTAAACCAATGTTTTACAGGAAGTGAAATTAGAAGGTGTAAACCTTTTAATTATTACTTGAACTTTGCCATTATTCCCCTTTACTTAGCCTACCCGGCTCTTTCACTGCCCATGAGAAGTTTGAGTATTTTCTTGGAAGCCCCAGAGTAAGTGATCGATTGGCTGTGATGGGAAATTGAGAGAGTGAATGGCAAAGAATGGGGGCTCTAAGTTAGCAAATGGGCCAATTTGTGATGGCTGTAAAATGTCCTTTCCTAAATAGCCAAAAGTGCCCCAGCTGTAATAACTTTCTTGGCAAAATTTTTCATAAACATATAAGAATTGACACCTGATGGTCAGAAATCATTCACTCATTGTATGAAATCCAGCTGTTGCATTTTAAAATATTTAGTAAAATTAACATGATTTTATTGCCTTCCTCATCACAAGTTGGCTCTTGATGCTCATAATTTAATGATTGGAGCAGAGTTCACTTAAACCTTGGAAATTCATTCAGTGCCGCAAAGATTTTGGGAATTCTATGTACCAGCAGTTTACTTGGCTTAAATGTATCTCTGCATTCAGTGCAAATTACTTTGCTTCCAGTCATTAATGAGCCCTTTATTTTTTTGAATGATTGTCTTTCCTCAACTCTTTCATTGATAGTAAAAGAAAGCTGGATGCCATTTTGAATAATTGTCTCTTCAATGCGATTGTCTTAGTGTGAATTGTTATCACACTCCACAATTTATTTTTGGGAAGAGTGGAAATTTGCACTCAAATAATTGAGCTCTGAAGTACATCCAGTTTTCACTTTTTAATATTTAAGTGGGACTTGCAACTTTATACCATGGGGCACATTTGACTGTAATGAGTAATATCATGATGAATTAACTAAATGAAGGGGGGATTAAGTTAAGCTGGGATTGTCACCTTTCAATGAAATATAATCTGAATGGATAATATTTTATCGCAAATGAAGAAGTTGCATTCCCATGTTTCTCTCTCTTTCTTTCTGACCACTCTTGCTGTAGATTCTGACAAGTTCCAATGTCTGTGGGATGCACTTTTTGACTCGTGCCTCTCTTTCAAGGTGGATCCATGCTGCCCCCACCTCCACCTCCTCCACCACCTCCATTTGCTGCCTTTCCATTTGGACAGCCATCTCAGATACTCACCAGTTCTGGTGCTGGGACCTCGGGGCCAGGAGGACCCCTGACCCCTAGGGGTGCAGGCCCCCCTCCACCCTCTCCAGGGGCCGCAGCGGCCACAGCTGCCGCCCTTGCTGCAGCTGCAGCCGCTGCCGCCGGGCCCTATGGTTACCACCCCATCATTTACTGGCCGTATCCATCTCCGCCCGTGAGCCCAACGTCTTATTACGCGGGCCCGACTGGATTGCCTCCCCATCCTGCTCATGGAGGGGCACCAACACTTGTGAGTAACTTCCATTCATTCAGTATGGGGTGTATATTTATAACATTTGGGTTAGTGCCAAGTGGCTTTTCAACTGCCTCCACAACCCTAGATATTATTTTTGATCAAGTAGTCCAAGTCCTCTTCAATTTAAAATATTTGGATCTTTCCTGATTTAAATCTAATTTGGGCTTGGAAAAGTTGTTTAAGCAAGTGTGAATGGAAACATGCCTTAGGGGCGGTAAAAGCCTGATTTGATTGAATTTTAGAGAGATGAGAGACAACAGATGAAACACCCAAATTCTTAATATCCAGATGTTCACAATACTTTCGATAATAAATAAAAACCTGGAATGTGAAAATGTGTGCATATCTAAGGATTGCGATTAGAATGCCCATTTACCCTTCATTAGCTGATTGGAAGGCCTGGTAATGCAGAATTATGCATAGGTTAAGAATCACTCATTAAATTTGTAATTGACTGTTCATCGTGGTCATTCACTTGATATTTTAATTCATTCTGTACCCATTAATTTTTCCACGTTTATTTTACTTCCCCTTGAGTAAATGCTGTCAGGGAATCCCATTTGTTGGGAATTTACCTAAGAATTCAAACATCTGAGGACACTGTTGGTCCAAATGTAGTTATTCTTTGTGCACATTTCAAAATTCATTTGTGAAAACACAATAGATATGTCTTTCATATGTCCCTTAGTACTTTCTGTCTTGCTTTTAATGGTAATGGTTTGTGATTCAATGAATTATTTGTTGAGCAGTATTATTAGGCATGTATAACATTTAAATAAAAAAAAATGTTTTTTACCACTAAAGAAGTAAATCAGCTTTAAGATTAAAACCTTCATTATAATAAAACTAATTCAATGTCAAAATTTTTCTAAGAATAAACAAGAGTAAATTACAGATTCAGGTGTGATGTGGTGGAACTGTTCTATAGTAACATCAATGACTACTATGAGATGATGACTACCACAATTTTCCATTAAATAAAAAAATTTTCATACCAGTTTCGATGCACTACATCATTTTCAAGTGAAGCTCTCACTGTGCAGGTCCACTATATATACATTAGATATAGGAGTTGAGGTTACTATTAAACAATAGGCCCAATATTTTCTCTGAAAGATGACCTTTATTTAAGTGCATATTCCTAATTTCTATGCATTCCCATTTGCGAGGAAATCAGCATTCTTACTATCATTCACTGAAGAATATTAACAGGTTTTAAGCTTGAAATGTATCATAATTCATTATTTTTTGAAATAATGTAAATTTTAAATTTCATTCTGATTCTGCTTCTCAAAGAGATGATGATATCTTGTGCATGAAATTAGAAGCACACGACACTGTAAATATGCCACTGTATAAAGAGTGTCCTGGGTTTGAAGAGTTTAAGGCTTATGTTTGGTTATTAGGACAAAATTTTGCTGATTCATACGTTTCCCACATTTCCCTCAGTGCATTCTGGAGTATCCTTAAACGATGTAAATGAGGAGACCTTGACGAGGGAAATGTACTTCTGCCCTGCAGATGACACAGGAGTGTATACAAGTTGGGGGAGGAGGCTTGGAGGTTTGCAGTAACACAGCTGCTCAAGGAGGCCATGATGTTTCTATGATGTCCTTTGGGCAACATGCTGACAATGAAAGACTCCTGATGGAGAAAAACCACCAGCAAGGATTTGGCAGCCGCTATGTCGAGCTTTTCATGGTCTGAGAGACTAGAAAGGTGTGAGTTGGATTCACAACTTGGGCGAAGGGCATTGTGGAGTGGAAGGGTTTGGCAGTGCAGTTTCCCAGTTTGGCAAATTGCTTAACTTAAAATGAGGGTTTTTCAAGCTATGCAAACTCAAAAGACTTGTTGAAACTTATTTGCCATGTTGAATTGGCAATGAATCTGATGCTTTTTGCTTGCCAGTAAAAATCTTCACGGTTGTATTTTTACTATTGAATGAGTTAGTGAAAGATCATGAATTAATTAGTCGGTGGCAAGTGAAGACACTATTAGTAATATATTCATGGTCTCAGTGAAATTGTTGCCCCATGAAACAAATCGCTAACCCTGAGAAAATGGTATGATGTATGTCAGGCAACACTTCCATTTTCTGGGGAAGTGGATATCATTTTGCTTAGGAAGTGATTTCAGACTTGTGAAGATATTGAAGTCATTATTCACTCTCCCATTAATGTGTTCAGCTCCAAATGCTCCTACATTTCTTCTTTGGAAGAAATTTTAATTGTAATTTTTGAGAATGTTTATTTGCATATTAAGCAATTAGATAATTGCTGTGTTAGAAAGTAAAAATTTGTTTAATTGATAAATTCCTGAATGCATGATCTTTAAATTGTTACATATCATAATCTTGGCGTGAAATGCCAATCTGTGCAAATTTAGAAGCACATATATTGTGCTTTATAAATTTATGGTTGTGTTTTATCACATGGTGGGCTTAGTGCCCACTGTTAAAATATATTATTTCCCTATAAAGTTTATTCAAACAGTTTTTGTTAGCCAATTTAACTTATACATATTTGTAATTTAGTTTGTAATGATTGATATATGCAGCAAATATCACATTTGTCTTCCATATGTGATGTGTTAATCTGTGCTGATGCAGCCTTTAATTGATCATTATAGTTTTAATTTTATCTTTATAAGTTATGTCAAATGCATAGTTTTCACCATCAACTTAAATATCAGCCTGGCAAATGTTTTTGTTCACTCATCCCATACCAAAACTGTTAAAGTTTACAAATATTTTTGTGCATGTTGGCGGATCAGTTTAGTGTCACTTATTATATAATTCTGTACAAATTATTGCATTTGATGATCCATGCATGTTTTTAATCAATGTGTTTTATCCTGCCTTTGACTGATTTACTGGAGCCATTGAAAAACACACTTCAATGTGAATTCATGACAAAACCCTGTGCATTCTAGCGTGCCTTCATAGTTGTTACTATTTTTTAATTTTGATAATTTAAAAACATAGATTAGAAGTAATATAATATATTAGTTATGTTGAATAAATCATTTCTGTCTGTGTTCCTATGTGTGACAATTGAGGAGAAATAGTCAACTATCCTCTGTGAGAATGTGGATGCATGAACGTGTGTATAGCTTGCTTGAGAGTCATTCCAGCACTGTCATGTCTTTAATGGATATCCACATCTAAATAGTATGTGAAAGATTCCTATTTGCTCAAAAACCATTGAAAGATTATCTCCTAGCCAACGCATTAAATATGGCCAAATTTATTGCATTAGATTTAAAGTTGATTCTATCCATAACCTGATACAAGAGGCATTTCCATTCAGAGCTGAATGAAGATATTTAAATGTTTTTAGTCATTGAAGTGCTGGAATTGAAGCCATTAAGTCTCAGTGGTGGATGTCTTGCCATCTTATAAAACATTTTTATGTTACATTTAGTTCACCAAAAACCATGAACTTCAGCTACAGTGCTTTGCCTCATTAGCATTGCACTATCTTTAGTTTAGAATGACTTTTTAAATTATTTTATTGGAAAAAAATAGACAGCTATTCCATTTTTATAGAGAGAGTATTAGTACCCTAATTCGAATCATCTTTTTCTGACCAAAAATTATCTGTAAATATAAGTGTTTATTGTTTCTGTTAAGTGATGTACTGTGTATACCCTAGTCTTTTTTTCACTTAACAAAAATGCCAGCAATGCATGTGGTATAGAAGTATTGGGCTTCAGTGATAATGCTCTGAAGCAAAAAACATGTGATTTCTCTATTAAAATTGAAGAAGAGTGCCTCCTTCAGGTGCCTTGCTAAGAATACTCTTCCATAGACAGGATGCCCAATACGTAAAGTGTGAAATAGCTTACTATGAGGACCATGGTGCATTGCTTTTTTTAATGCTGTGATATATGAGTGAGAGATTGACACTGAAAAGCGTGACTTTAGTTTTTATTTCAGAAGGTCATTGAATTTTTGAAGGCTGGGAATATCCTCTTGTGGTTGGTTGGCTTTTCTCTTGGGCTGCATGAAATAGGAGACACTTTGGGATATTAAAGTCACAATAATTTGAATTATTAGTGGTCTTCATGAAAGGGCTGGTGTCAAAGCTAGGGTATATTGATAAACATCCCTTGATTCTGTTCAATTTTCTTTGTCATATCTTTACAGAGTTGACATCTTTAGGGCTCTTCATAAGCACTGGGTTTTTTTGTTTTTCTCCTAGAATCAAACTTTGAGGGCATTAACTTTCTTCATCTCTAGATTTTACTTTGCTTACGCGACTTGGTCTTTGGTCCTGGTAATTATTTTTCATACTTCTCTTTGTCCTTAAATTTTCTCCTTTCTGAAATGTTTAACAACTTTCTTTCAGCCTTCACTTTTTTATCTTTACAACTGCATGGAAACAGTGACTATAAAGCATTCCATTTTCATTGAGCAATGTAACATTAGTGTTATAAATTAATAATAAATACTGATGAGGCGTTCAACGCCTTAAAGAATATAAATGCTGTGACTTTGTTAGAGTTTGTGTTATTTTGAATTTATAATTAAATACTAAATAGTTGTTACACAATATTTCTAGTGAAATATAAATTTCAACGATATACTTTTTTGAACTTTGCATTGAAGTGTAGAATAGTATGTTTTTAAAGCACTGTATTCAGTTTTAGTACTTGCTTCTTTTTTAACTGAGCATTCATTGTGAATAGTTAAGAACTGATAGTATACAAGCATGTTTTGTCATTGAATATTGAGAGCCTCCAA
This sequence comes from Hetaerina titia, assembly GCA_037158775.1. Lineage (NCBI taxonomy): Eukaryota > Metazoa > Arthropoda > Insecta > Odonata > Calopterygidae > Hetaerina > Hetaerina titia. Next base: position 103,492,495 of record CM073772.1, on the reverse strand, counting down.
GTTTGATCTAATTGTGGTGAAATGCCTGAGTAATGAAATTCCATATATGGTATTGAAACTTCAGAGGCCTCATGTTAGCAATGGCACCAAGAGTGCAATAGTTTATTATAATATGTGTATTCATAATAAACATATGTATTTAAAAGAAATATTTTTAAGATTAGTAGTGTGTTTATCATTATTATATGTTGCCCTTTTGGCAGTTAGATACACTGATGATTTTAATGTGAATTTCAGATTTATTTGTGAAGGAATCATGTTCCGCAATCATGTTAATAATACTACATATGAACAAAATTATTATTAATTGACTACTAAGTTACTGATTGTCAATGACAGTAGGTGCTTATTTGTGGTCCATTTTGTATTGTTATTGTTATCCATTAGACCACAATATATGACAGACCTATTAGTTAAAAAATGGAGAATCCAAAGTAGTTCTTTTCATTTGAAAGAGAACATTTTCATATTAAAATATATATTAAACATTGATCATTACTTGACCATCATTAAAGCATTTCCAGCTTTCTATTACCTACTTAAACACCTCTAATATTGAGTTTTACTGCTCCAAGTGAGGGTCGTGTCAAACTATGCTTGACTTGGAAAGTAGAATCTCTTCCAAGTTTTCTAAGTCATACTCAATACATTGTCCACATCCAGTGCAATAAGAGGCTGGAAATTAGGATTTAAATATTGTTAACGTCATGTATTTAAATTGTAAATCAATTAATAAAGCATGAAATGATCATATGCATTTTATTTCATTATGGTACTTAACTACTTGATACATTAGCTTAGTTGCCATTCAAATATTCTTAAACCATTACCTGCATTTGGTTTTCTTTATCCTTCCCTTCAATAAGCTACTTCATGTATTTATTCTTAATTGTAATAAGTAGGGATTCATAACCTGCTTGAGTGGTTTGGAGAAGTTTTGCCAAGAATATATTCTGAAGTTGTAATTCCTTCATGCTTTCCTTTAACTTTTGCACCTTTTTAAAGGGTAAATGGCTATAATGTAATTATATGATTTTCAGTACTTATTGAATCAGAGGAAATAGCTTCGTGTTGCTATTATGTTAATGTAGTTATTGGTTTTCAACATTTGGGATCCAGTCGTCGAGATATTTATGAGAGTGATTAATTGGCATAGCCTTACAGCTGTGGCCTTTTGCCCTCTTTTGCTCACTCCCCATAGTGCCTTTTTAAATATGAAACTATTGTACTTTTCCACAAATTTATTATATGGTACAATGCATTTCACCGATTTGCGGCATCATCAGGTACAAATTTGCTAAACAGACAGTGACAGAATATATACCCTCAGGACAGAGTGGGGGCGGGGAGGGGTGTAAGGGCCTGAGAGGGGTGGGTGCCCTGAGGTGCAGTAAGGGGTTGTTTTGATCATTTCCTGGCTAGTTTCTCGAGTAGGGTTTGCCAAGTGCCTCCTTATCTCTAATTGCTAATAGGATAGCATTCTTAAATCACGGATTTATAAACTGAAATGCAAGGATTGCAACAGGGTTTATGTCGGTCAGACAGGGAGGAATATTGAGTTACAAGTCAAGGAACACACAAGGTGTCACAAAAATCAGAATGCGAAATCTCTGTTTGCCAAGCATTTACTGGAATTCAACCACAGCATTGACTTTGTCCCTGAAATATTACACATACTCCCAAAAGGATTAAAAATGGATGCTCTCGAGCAATTGGAGATAAGAAGGCACTTGGCAAACCCTAACACGACCCTTTGTAATGAGCAATTGTTCCCATACCCCTCACCACTCCTCTCCGAGAAACTAGCCTGGAAATGGTTGAAACAACCCCTTGATGCACCTGAGGACCCCCACTCCTCTCAGGCCCTTCCACCTCTCCCTGCCTCCACTCTGTCCTGAGGGTATATATTCTGTCACTATCTGTTTAGCAAATTTATACCTGATGATGCCGCAAGTCGGTGAAACGCATTGTACCATATAATAAAATTCGTGGAAAATTACAAGTCTTTCTTTTTAGTATGGATGTAACTATTGCACTAGGTCTTCCCAAACTTTAAAAAATCTGTATAGCACAGCAAAGAATTGAGTGAAGTGACAAGTTTGACTATGCAAGAGCTATCCAAGAAGTAGCTTCCATTTTAAATGGCCATGACAAGAAGTGGGGAGAGTTGGCTATCCGCTATTCTAACGGCCATTTAGGCATATTCTTAATATTTATTTGCTGCCCAAGTGTGGCAAATGAGATTTGGGCCAAGGGATTTGAGAGTTAATAGCTTGTTCGAAAAGAGGACGACACTAAATTAACAAGTCACTGCACCTTATGTTAATTCCAAAACCAACATTTCACTTTGATTTCAAATCACAATAATGGACATTTTACCAGTGGTGGAAACTGTATGATAATTTAAAAATTGATATTCAATTGAATGAACGATAATAATTGCTAGAGTATGCACACTAATATTTGCCACTGTATATCGATTTCATATAAATGCTCCTGTCAGTTACATTTTCGTAAAAGGTGATATTAAGTAATAAGTACCTACTGCCAAGGAGAAAATCTTATCAAAACGTACAGGATCTGGATTTCAGGACCTCAAAGGTTCCAGTCCGAGTTTTTATTGTGGATTCACAATCTAAGGTGCAAGTGCAGATGGATGTATCTGGAGCTATTGGACCAATCAGTTGGAATGATTTCCCTTTTAATGCACTTTGAAAATTTATTTTGACTATCAAAAAGGTTAGTGCAGAAGATATAATGAGAAGATGTGTGTATGGGCTGAGCAAAAACAAAGCAATTCAGAGAAGCCAAAAGTTGAGGGAGAAGAGGTTATGTTGACTCCATGGCACTCGCAGAACTTGAGCAAGATTTTAGTCAATGAATTGTGGGAGAGAGACATGGAGCAAGCATTCCATTGGTGGAAGAGTGCAAGTAAAGACCATCACCTTTCTTAGTCCCTGTTCTCCTTATCACAGGCAAGAAAATGTTGCAGATGTAAAATTATCTTTTCATGTGGAATTCGTCACAATATAAATTATTTACTTTCTACTGAATTATCATTAAATGTAGAATATGTTATAGTCACAATATATATGTATAGTGACAATGTCCGATTCCCACAGTCCAAATGAATTATTTTTTCCAGGTTGGTATGATGGTGCAGCACCCTTAGGTTTTCTATTTCTTTGATTTGAAATAATTGATATTAAAGAGTTTATGTCATATGTACCTATATGATAGTTAGCAAAGAATCAAAATGAATTACTTATATTTGTCATCCAGTATTTAATAATGAAGTCTGAATGAAGAGTAGTACTGTTTTATTATCTGACCTTCTTAACGAATGTAAGAATTCTCATGCTCTCCATTTGTATTTTTAAAAGATAAAATTTAACTGAAATATGATGCAAAATGGCCTTGCTTTGTCAATTGGATAAAATAGAAAAAATATCTAACAATGGCTACAAAATGTAAATATTTGTTTCTGTAAGAACTGACAACCTTGTGAAGGTTATGGAGAGATCATGATGAGTAAAAGAGGTGTGAGACAAGGGTGCCAAATGTTTTGAAGTGAACAGATAGTGTTGGAGAAGTGACCGGACATCTGCAATTGAAAGATACTGGATCAAGAGTTGCATATGATTGATTGACTGGGAATTCTGTTGTAAGGTATCAAAAATGTCGAAGAAGGTTCTTCAGTAAAATATCGAGACATGTTGAGCTCTGCGGTGGTGTGTCTGCATGAAAATGCATGGCTACAAACTACAATGCATACTTTAGCCAGAGTTGACCACCCCATTGGAAAGCTCAATTTTTGCACCAGATGATTTTATCACCACTACTTTATCATGAGAAGAAATGATATTTGTAACTGTACCTTTTTAGAGAAATAAGTTGCAGCATCCCTGAAGTTTTGTTATGTATTACATATCTCTAAGGAGGAGAGGAGGAGTTTGTTTCCATTCACCAAATTTGGGTCTGAGAAAAAATCTAGAATGGCTCATGGGATAAGTGTACAGTGTATATACTGAGACACTTGAATAATCAGGCCTAATCCATTCCCAAATTGTTTTTTTTTTATTTTCCAAAAACTAAAATGTTCCTATCTTTTATATTGTGATAATTGAACTAATTCCCCTATTCATTTCAAAGTGTTTTAGGTGTGGTTTTGCATCCAAATCACATCTTTGTGAATTCCCTTGGCAATTAACTTGTGATTGCCATGCATTCAAATATTAGTGATTAGTAATTAAGTGAAATTTTAAAAAATGCGTAGTAATACATTTTTGGGAAAAAATTCCCTCCATTATAGTTACAAAGTAAAACAAACCAAAATTGCGAGGGTAGAATCCTTTAAATACTTGGGTGTAACAATTACTCACAATCTGTCCTGGGGAAAACACATCCAAGAAAAATGCGGTCATGCTAATAAAAAATTGGGATTTGTGAAAAGAGTTCCAGGTAAATGCAATGAAAAAGTGAAAGAACAATGTTTCCTTGCCTTGGTCAGGCCCCACCTAGAGTATGCTGCCAGTGTATGGGATCCTCAAAACATAAATTTGATTTCGGAATTAGATCGAGTTCAGCAGAGGGGGGCTAGATTTGTCAAACATTGTTATGACCAACGCAGCAGCGTATCCACTTTGCTAGACAATTTAGGATGGGATTCTCTTATACAGCAGCATTTACAATATAGAATAAACTTATTAAAAACATTAAAAGATGGGCCCTTTTCCGATGACATCAAGAATATAATACGAACCCCAACGTATTACGGTCGAAGGGATCATGAATATAAGATTAGAGAGATAGACTGCAAGACTGACAGGTTTAAAATGTCATTTTTTCCAAGAATGATAAGGGACCAGAATGTTTGTAGTCGAAATTCCCCAGGAGTTAGTTCATTACAGTAAGTATTAACGTACAGGTTAGGTACTGCACGAGGATATTATTATTATTAGGTAATCTACCGGTTAAGGTAGGTTTTTGGATGGACACAACTATCAAATAAATATTTTGTAACTCCAAACAAAACCCAATCCAGCAACCTAATCTATATCAGGTCCCTCTTCAACTCTGTGTACTTCTTTCCTCCCTTCATCCCCCATCCAACATCCGTATCCTGTTCCTGCCCTTTCCTCGCTTGCCCAACATTCTCCCCTCTATTACCTTCTTCAACATTCCACTACCGCTCAATACGCCTTTCATCCATTTTTCCTGCCTCCATAGGATTTCTCTCAACAACCCCTCTCCTCACCCACCATCTCCAGTATTTCCTCATTTGTTTTCCTTTGGGTCCATTTCACCTTCTCCATTCTTCTCCACACCCACATTTCAAAAGCCTCCAATCTACGTCTATCCTCCTGCTTCAGTGACCATGTTTCCTCGCCGTACATAGCTACGCTCCATATCAGACTTTTTACGAGTCTTGTCTTAACATTCCTACTCAATGTCCCCGTCATCAACTCCCTCCTCCTTGAGAAAGCCTCCTTGCCTAGCGCAATTCTTCTCCTTACGTCCCTACCACTTTGACCGTATTGGTCCAAAACACTTCCGAGATATGTAAACTGCTCTACCTGCTCTATTTTTTCCCCTCCTATTTTAATATTTAGCTTAGCCTTTTTCTTCCTGGAAAAACGCATAACCTTTGTTTTATTAATATTGATTCTCATCCCATATTTATCGCACTGAACCTCCAAATCACTCAACAGTGCTTGCAACCCCTTGGCTGACTGAGCAACTAATACTTGGTCATCAGCAAACCTAACCGATTTTATGAATTACCCTCCAACTTTCATTCCTACCTCCAGTTCTTCCCATGCCTCTTCAATCATTTCCTCCACATATAAGTGAACAGCATCGGTGACAATGGACAAGCCTGCCTTACACCTCTTTCTAACACTGCCCATCCGGACTCTCCGTTCCCCAATCGCACCTGAGCAGTCTGAGACATGTACAGGTTGCGGATCAGTCTCTTGTCCCTCCAATCCATTCCTATTCTCTGCAATACACGCATTAATTTTTCCCAATTCACTCTATCAAATGCTTTTTCGAAATCTACAAAACAGACAAAAACGTCCTGTTTGTATTCTATATTCCTCTCAATTATTGATCTCATTACTGCAATGGCATCACGCGTACCTCTTCCCTTCCTAAACCCACAGTGATCATCCCCTAAGTAATCATTTGCCTTACTCTCTATCCTTTTGTTGATGATCCTGAGAATAACTTTAGCTGCATGGGATATCAAACTTATTGTTCTGTAATCCTCACATGATGTTGCCTTTGCCTTTTTTGGAATAGGAACTAACACTGATCTCACAAAATCTTCCGGCCAGATTCCTTCTTCATAGATTCTACGAATTAGTCCATATAGAGTCTTCTTCCCACATTTTCCTAAACATTTCAACAGTTCTACAGGGATGCTGTCCACCCCCACGGCCTTATTTGCTTTCATCTCCTTTAATGCCCCTTCTATTTCATCGTCGAGTATGCCTGGACCTAAGCTATCTTCTTCTACTTCATGTTCCTTTTCTATGTCTAACCTTGTCGGCCTGAGTTCTCTACCATACAGTGTTTCTATATATTCCTTCCATCTCTATTGGATTTTTTCTGGTTCAACTATTATCTTACCCCACTTATCTTTAACTGTTAGTACAGATATTGCCTTCTTACTTCCCGATAATAACTTAACCTTGCTGAATAGAGCACCAATTTCACCCTTCTTCTGTAAACTTTCCATATCCTCACATTGCGTTTTCCACCATTCTTCTTTTGCTTTATTTGTGGCCCTTCTCAATTTATTGTTTAACTCTTTGTACTTCATTTTGCCTAACTCTGTGTTTACATTTTTCCATCTTCTTCTCTCATTCATCTTTGCAATCATCTCATCCGTTACCCATGGTTTCCTTATCCTTTTCCTGTTAAAGTTTCCTATAGTGTCTTTTGCGGCTTCCGGTATCCCTTGCTTGATACATTCCCATTTTTCTTCGATAGTACCCCATTCTTTACCGTCATCCATCATTTTCTCTACAGCCTGCTGATACTCCTTCTTCGTTAATCCATTTAATGCTTCTAAATTCCATTTCCTAACCCGCCGCCCTTGCCTTATCTTCTTGAAACGGACGTTACATTTCATAACAACTAAATTGTGGTCAGAGTCCGCATCCACTCCTGGGAAACTGTGCGAATTTATCACACTGTTCCTAAACCTGTGCCTAACCATAATATAATCTAACTGATACCTCTCTGAGTCCCCTGGCATTTTCCATGTATACCTACGCCTTTTGTAGTGTCTAAACCATGTATTGGTGATGGCTAACCCCTGTCTCCCTCAGAATTCAATTGCTTTCTCCCTGCGTTCATTCCTCGTGCCTAACCCATAGTCCCCCACCTCACCACCCTCTCTTCCTTCGCCTACCGTCGCATTCCAATCCCCCATCACTATCAAATGTTTCCCTGCAGTAACATACGCGATTATATCCTCTAACTCATCGTACATCCTATCGACTTCTTCCTCCTTGTGGTTGCTCAGTGGCATGTATACCTGAACAGTAAACAAGTTCGTCGGCTCTGCTTTAATCTCTACGAGTAAAATTCTATCAGTTGCTTGCTCTACATTGACTACGCTTCTTCCTACCCCTATATTTAATATTACAGCAACCCCTCGTTGGTTCTCGTCCCCGCCGCTGTATATCACTCTACAATTGTCACTCCAGTAATCCCCACTATCCTTCCATCTCTCCTCGCAGAGACCTAAAACATTACCTCTTTCCATCTCTCTCTTAATATTCTCTAATTTGCCTGTCCTCAACATTGTCCTGACGTTCCATGTTCCTATTCTAACTACTTTCGTCTTCTTCTACGTCTTCTGTCCTGCTGCTGTTATTTCTCCCCCGCAAGGATTTCTTGCCTCCCCCGATGCCGGGCACGACACATGGCTCCTTGGGCTGAGTCCCGCAGTTGCCAAGACTCATAGTGCTATCATTACTACTCATCATCACTACTCATAGTGCTATAGTGCCCATCATTACATTCTTGGGAATGATAATTGAGGTGGTTTCCCATTGCCTTCCTCAATAGTGTTTTTAACGTGACACCATCACTTAATGGCCGCCCGACTGGGGTCAGATGCCTCACTGAGGAACAGACGCTGCATGGACAACCTTTCGTCTGGCTCCTAACCTTCAATCTATCTGGCATGGGTGACCCTACCAGGAGCATTTATTATTGCTCCCGCCAGCACAGCTCTAGGGGTCATCAGAACACACAAGCCCTTCCACCACGACAAGGTTGTAGTCCATGGGAGGGCGCGAGGATATGTATGTATACATATGTTTGTGCATGTACATATATGTATGTATGTGTATATATATGTGTTTGCATGCATGTATATATTATATTTTTTTTCTGACAGGTTCCCCCCACCTTTCCTCACCTATTTGATAACCCCAACCCCCTCATCCCTTACCCTTCCCTCATGGTGCTACACCCCCTGCCACACACCTTTTTTGGTGGCTCGCAGGGTATTTATGTAGATGTAAATTAATAGGTCATTATTTATCATTCCATTTCATGGTCAGTACCTTTGCAGTCATGTAATTTGATGGAGAAAGCCAAATAATGTATACATGATTGATTTTTAGAACTGAGATTAGAAGTAAACAAAATATCAAATCAAATCTCTCCAAGTGTTTTCAGCAAACTTACCTCAAGATCTTTTTTCTTTCTGAGAGAGAGGAATTTTTTGCATAATACAGTGATAATCTTTTCCTTCTCTATTATTTCATTGTTTAGGATTTTTATTTCCTCATTAAGATGGATGATATTTTCTTTGTAAACACACAGTTTTCGTCCTTTATTTGTAATTGTATTTTCTATATCCTAAAAAAAAACATTGTTCTTTTATGTGCACCAAAACTAATTGGTGATTCAAGTTGGATATGACTTCATATATTTACCTGAAATTGCTGTTTCAATTTATATATGGCATAAATGAAATTAGGGGGAACTGTATTATCGAATTCTTTCGAGGTTGAATATTGTGATGTGAAGATATCTATAGCAAATGAATGAGCTGTGGAATTTGCATATACATACTCCTTTCTTCTGAAGAGAATATCTATGAAGAGTAGACAACATCTATGTACATTTTTTACCTCTATAGTTGATCACATATAGGTACATAAGTTTTTCATTTTTAAAATAGCAATGATCATATGGAGTAGTAGGGATATGAAAACATTAATTAATAGTTGTTTTCACAAAACAAAATTTTGAAGGCATTTTATATTTACCTAGAGTATCTCTAACTCTTTTCCGAGCTTGTAGAGCATTATCAATTAATTTATTTCTTTCTTGACAAGAGACAGAATATTCTTCTCGGATCATATCGTTGTATTTCCACGATTCCTCAATAGTTGATTCTAAATCTATTATTTTGTTTTTCAATGCCTTTACTTCTTTCTCGTAGAAGTAGCTCAGAAAAATTGAGTCTGATTCACTAGCTGGCTTTTTGAAGTCATTTGTATCATCATAAACACTGGAAATGATATGTTCCATGTTTGTTTAAAAGAGGGATTTCAAAGATGTCTTTTATCTTTAAGAAAACCCTATCATATATTTTTCTCATTAAATAATTATATATTTCTTGTGACTTAGTTGATTGATTAATTGATGCAACAGTTGTGGTAGAAAATCTGGAAGGTAATAAATACAAAGGATACAAATCACATGTCGTGTAACAGTAGTATCTAGGCAACAGTTATTTTGTTATCTGGCAGACCTTTAACACTGTAGTAAGTGCCATGCCTAGTGTTTGTACATTTTCAGGCATGGACCAGAGGACAAATAGGAAAATAAAAATGAACATAATCATATTATATAGAAAATATTAAGTCATGTGTATTAGCTGAACTCATCAAAGAAAGAGGTATTTGTAATTGTTACCAGATTTAAACATTCGTTCTTGTTTTCCAATGCCTCAGAGACATTTTAGCCAGTGGTATCCCATGAAAATCAAATTCCAATGACATCAACCGGAAATGACATTCAACCATGGCAAATTTAATTAGGGTCTTCCAAGTTCCCTAGTGGTACCTAAGTAGGGATTGATTCTAAATAGCATCCATCTAAGCTCTTTTTCTGCTCACTGGACTAATCCATGTCTTCAACGTTGTAGTTTATGTAAGAGTAAACATGGATTTATGTGTAAAGAATGATGATTACCATAACCAATAAACCAGAAAAATGAGTAATTTATTTGTTTTGCGACAGAACTAAAGTTTGTCCTTTGTACTTCTCCAGAATTAAAGTTTGGCCCTTAGTCAAAAAGTGACATGCATTAAGCTTAGTTCCATCAGATTTGAAATGCCTGAAAATGGTAACATCTTGTAAAAGACAGCTGCATTAGTTCCTTCTTTTGAAGTGTCTTGATGATATAGATGAAACTTGCAAATTCCTGAATAACTGTGTTATTCCTCTTTTATATGTTGTTAAATATTGTGTCTCTTTATAAATTAAATCCATGTCTCTAGGTTAGATTTTTATTATTATTAGGTAATCTAACGGTTAAGGTAGGTTTTTGGATGGACACAAATATCAAATAAATATTTTGTAACTCCAAACAAAACCCAATCCAGCAACCCAAACTACATCAGGTCCCTCTTCATATCTGTGTACCTCCTTCCTCCCTTCATCCCATCCAACATCCCTATCCTGTTCCTACCCTTTCCTCGCTTGCCCAACATTCTCCCCTCTATTACCTTCTTCAACATTCCACTACCGCTCAATACGCCTTTCATCCATTTTTCTTGCCTCCATAGGATTTCTCTCAACAAACCCCTCTCCTCACCCACCATCTCCAGTACTTCCTCATTTGTTTTCCTTTCGGTCCATTTCACCTTCTCCATCCTTCTCCACACCCACATTTCGGAAAAGAAAGAAATACTTAGTTGTTCCACATATATTTTTATTAATACGACCTAGGTTTCGACTTACAAAGTCATCTTCAGGTAAAGAACAGAAGACACAGAGCTTTATATAGTGGATAGAGAACTGGAGAGGGGGGGTGTTTCAGAAGAGGGAGGAGGGGAAAGAGAAAGGGAAATGGTGTGTAAGTTTGGGGGGAGGGAGCGAAGACGGTTGTGTATGGCGTCGGGGTGGGAGATTACGGTTGGGTATATAGAAAACAACCACTCCAGTGACTTTGTCCCCAAAATTCTGCATGCAGAGAAAAAAGGCTTAAGATTAGATGCCTTGGAACGGTTGGAAATTTCGAAGAATAGTCACCTTAAAGGTATTCTAGTTAATGACCTAACTTATTCCTCCCGTTCCCCCCTCCTGGACCTCCCTCTGTTCCACAGCCCTTCTCCCCCCCAGAAGCAGTACCCAACTGTAATCTCCCACCCCGACGCCATACACAACCGTCTTCGCTCCCTCCCCCCAAACTTACACACCATTTCCCTTTCTCTTTCCCCTCCTCCCTCTTCTGAAACACCCCCCCTCTCCAGTTCTCTATCCACTATATAAAGCTCTGTGTCTTCTGTTCTTTACCTGAAGATGACTTTGTAAGTCGAAACCTAGGTCGTATTAATAAAAATATATGTGGAACAACTAAGTATTTCTTTCTTTTCCGATATGAATCGCTTCCACAAAGTGACGCTTCAGACAATTCTATTCACACCCACATTTCAAAAGCCTCCAATCTACGTCTATCCTCCTGCTTCAGTGACCACGTTTCCGCACCATACATAGCTACGCTCCATATCAGAGTTTTTACGAGTCTTGTCTTAACATCTCTACTCAACGTCCCCGTCATCAACTCCCTCCTCCTTGAGAAAGCCTCCTTGCCTAGCGCAATTCTCCTCCTTACGTCCCTACTACTTTGACCATATTGGTCCAAAACACTTCCGAGATATGTAAACTGCTCTACCTGCTCTATTTTTTCCCCGCCTATTTTAATATTTAGCTTAGCCTTTTTCTTTCTGGAAAATCGCATAACCTTTGTTTTATTAATATTGATTCTCATCCCATATTTATTGCACTGAACCTCCAATTCACTCAGCAATGCTTGCAACCCCTTGGCTGACTGAGCAACTAATGCTTGGTCATCAGCAAACCTAACCGATTTTACGAATTCCCCTCCGACTTTCATTCCTACCTCCAGTTCTTCCCATGCCTCTTTAATCATTTCCTCTACATATACGTTGAACAGTACCGGTGACAATGGGCAACCCTGCCTTACACCTCTTCCTAACACTGCCCATCCGGACTCTCCGTTCCCCACTCGCACCTGAGCAGTCTGAGACATGTACAGGTTGCGGATCAGTCTCCTGTCCCTCCAATCCATTCCTATTTTCTGCAATACACGCATTAATTTTTCCCAATTCACTCTATCAAACGCTTTTTCGAAATCTACAAAACAGGCAAAAACGTCCTGATTGTATTCTATATTCCTCTCGACTAGTGATCTCATTACTGCAATGGCATCACGCGTACCTCTTCCTTTCCTAAAGCCAAACTGATCATCCCCTAAGTAATCATTTGCCTTACTCTCTATCCTTTTGTTGATGATCCTGAGAATAACTTTAGCTGCGTGGGATATCAAACTTATTGTTCTGTAATCCTCACATGACATAGACTTTGCCTTTCTTGGAATATTAACTAACACCGATCTCACAAAATCTTCCGGCCAGATTCCTTCCTCATAGATACTACGAATCAGTCCATATATGGCCTTCTTCCCACATTTTCCTAACCATTTCAACATTTCTACCGGAATGTTGTCCACCCCCACGGCCTTATTTGCTTTCATCTCCTTTAGTGCCCTTTCTATTTCATCGTCGAGTATGCCTGGACCTAAGCTATCTTCTTCTATGTCATATTCCTTTTCTATGTCTAACCTTGTCGGCCTAAGTTCTTTACCATACAGTGTTTCTATATATTCCTTCCACCTCTCTTGGATTTTTCCTGGTTCAACTATTATCTTACCCCACTTATCTTTCACTGTTAGCACAGATCTTGCCTTCTTACTTCCCGATAATAACTTAACCTTGCTGTATAGAGCACCAATTTCACCCTTCTTCTGTAAACTTTCCATATCCTGGCATTGCGTTTTTCACCATTCTTCTTTTGCTTTATTTGTGGCCCTTCTCAATTTATTGTTTAACTCTTTGTACTTCATTTTGCCTAACTCTGTGTTTACATTTTTCCATCTTCTTCTCTCATCCATCTTTGCAATCATCTCATCCGTTACCCATGGTTTCCTTATCCTTTTCCTGTTAACGGTTCCTATAGTGTCTTTAGCGGCTTCCAATATCCCTTTCTTGATACATTCCCATTTTTCTTCGATAGTACTCAGTTCTTTATCGTCATCCATTATTTTCTCTACAGCCTGCTGATACTCCTTCCTCATTAATCCATTTAATGCTTCTAAATTCCATTTCCTAACCCGCCGCCCTTGCCTTATCTTCTTGAAACGAACGTTACATTTCATAACAACTAAATTGTGGTCAGAGTCCGCATCCGCTCCTGGGAAACTGTGCGAATTTATCACACTGTTCCTAAACCTGTGCCTAACCATAATATAATCTAACTGATACCTTTCTGAGTCACCTGGCATTTTCCATGTATACCTACGCCTTTTGTGGTGTCTAAACCATGTGTTGGTGATGACTAACCCCTGTCTCCTGCAGAATTCAATTGCTTTCTCCCCGCGTTCATTCGTGCCTAACCCATAGTCCCCCACCTCACCCCCATCTCTTCCTTCGCCTACCATCGCTTTCCAATCCCCCATCACTATCAAATGTTTCCCTGCAGGAACACTCGCGATGATATCCTCTAACACATCGTACATCCTATCGACTTCTTCCTCCTTGTGGTTGCTCGGTGGCATGTATACCTGAACAATGACCAAGTTCGTCGGCTCTGCTTTAATCTCTACGAGTAAAGTTCTATCAGTCGCTTGTTCTACGTTGACTACGCTTCTTCCTACCACTTTATTTAAAATTACGGCAACCCCTCGTTGGCTCTCGTCCCCGCCGCGAGCCAACGAGGGGTTGCCGTAAGATTTAAGTATTAAAAATTAACCTTCGCTTTAGGAGAAGCGTTTTGAATAATCAAAGGTGTACTTCACCACTCTTAATTATGCACTTTATTTCCTTCCTAGGTTGACATTAATTTTACAGATTTTTCATGCATTGAGGAACTACCCATTCTGAATCCTTTACTGGGTAGACTAATTTCTTGTGGGTGTCTATGCATTCCTCAATTCTTCTCTCCCAGGACCATAATCATCTACTACTCTTCCCCCTCAATCCCCGCCTGCTCCAAACTGGTCCACTCTATTCACAAGGAATAGCATCCAACCACCACAGTCAGCACTACCTGAAGCAATGTACTATTTTAAATTAGTATCACACCTACCTTACCTCAGCAATGACTTCCAAGTACCTTTCTCATTACTAATAAAAAGAGAAGTTTCAGGCGTGTTAATTAATTTCTCATTACCATTTCTAGTAATGCAGGGTATTAGTACAAAACTATAATAGTAATGAACAAGCATACTTTCCTGTCTTACAAAGTGAATGGGAGTTTATTTATTATTAAATTGGATATTACATTTATTGTAATTCCACTTTTAATATCCAATTCTGTACTGAAATGTTGATTACAATGAACTGCTGAACAATAGGTAGCACCAGAAATGAGTTCTTGGTACAAGTTAGGCCAAATCCTTTAAGTTAGTCCCCCAATCAAGATTTCACAGCTAAGCTAGACAAGGCAGTGGCACGATTGCAGACAGGCGTAGTGAAACTGGAGAGCAGGTCAAAACTCGATATGGCGATTATACGTAGGGTTGCATCCTGACATTCAAAGTTGGTCCTCAAAACTGGAATGGCACTAACCTTGTTGCCATTAGTATGCAATGTATCCACCATAAGATGAGCATTCTGGAGCACTTTCTCAGCTCCATAAAATGTAAAATTTTGTCCAAGTGAACACTGCCTATGTACAGATGAAGCTACTCTATCATCTGGTGGATGGTTTCAATCTTGCCTCTATCTATTGTCATAACTCACTAAAAGATGGAGTGTACAGATTTCTATCAAAGGACCTTCAATTTAAGCACATCAGCACTGAAAAGTAGTGTCGAACAGCACTTTGAAGTCACAGCTGTGTTAGTGTATGAACATAATTAGATGGTTCTTTTCAATCTACCAGCCATCTGATGGTGACCTTTCCAAAATAACAAAAATATTGGCGGTAGTGAAGTTTTAAAATCCATTAAACCATCTGATCTTCCATCTCACTTAGCCATTCATAATGTGGTTTGTATGAACAGATTCTGATGACTTTGGCCTTAAAAATTTGATGAGGCTTAATATTAGTAAAAACTGAGGAAATATCATTTACTTAGTTCCTTTTTTTCCCCAGTGTTTTGAGGGTAGATGACATACTGTTCCATCTTAAATGACTCGCCTCAGAAAGAATCTTTAAAAGATTACAGCAGTAAGAAAATCCACATGGATAAAATTATAGTAACCCTTTATTTTATTTAGAGTCAAAAAACAGCCAAGATCATTTTTCACAAAACAAACTTTCGATTAATTATTCACTTCTTTTGCTTCTTTTTTTCTGCTTCCTCTTCCTTCTCCTTCTCAATTTCAGCAACATATTCATCAATTTTCTCAGCATCCAGCATCTAAAATATCAAAAGTGAATTAATCAATTGCTGTAAGCTGGTATCAACAAATTATATTTGTGTATGGGTGTATATGTATATATTTTGCAAATTAAATGTAACCAAGTCCTGGACAAAGAAATGTGGTTCAGTTAACAAAAGTTCAGTAGACAAAAGAGTTATCAGAAAAGCAGAGGAAATAATAAAAGACCCACACAACTTTTATACTTCTGCAACTCACTCCACTTTTATACAGCAGGCAAGCGCAAATGACATTAAACAATCTGAGAGCAGCAGCTGCAATGACACATCTGAGGCCAAACACAAATATATGGTATTTTCAAAGCAATCTCCACTTCAGCCTGGCCTGAAGACACTTGCACCAGAGTGGTTGGCAACAACAAGATATCAATGTGGAAGAAATCTGTAAATCAGCCTATTTCAGCCCTTTGCCATGATTCTTCAAAAGGCTAAAAGACCACTGAACAATATGGAGTTGGGTTTTGCACAGAGAGGTAAAAGAAGAATAAATAAGCAACAACAAATTGGACCTCTCATGAGGGAAGCTCTTCGTGTATCGGATGGCAAGCACATACAAGATCTTGTAGAATAGGACTCAAGATTGAAAAGCTCTCTTAGAGCAAATTTCTTACACTAAGTATGTGCAGCTTATGGTCTGTGATGAAGAGTGGTCATTTTCTCTGTATAAGACTGCAGTATAACTAATTGGTAGCCTTCAAATAAAAGTAATTTATACTTTCATGTGAATAATATAACTTGGTAACTATTTAAATGTTATTAATTTTAATTGTTCAGTCATTGTGTTTTGAACTGGGTTCATAAACGTTTATCTTCCTGTTAATTTATCTTATTTTCACAATGTTACAAAGACCATGGTTACTGAATGCCGAACAAAATTCACAATGAAAACTATCGAGATGAACTCCATGATCAACAATGAACTTGCCTCAATCATTTCCTAGATTCCAAAATCCAACTTTTCTTGATGGACACCATCAACCTTTTTTCTGATTATTCCGCAAGTGTTTGAAATCTGATAATAGTTTTATTTGTGTACGATCCCTCCTCACATGCCACAGATATAAATTTGGTCCAAAATAATAGTAGTTGCTTCTGACACAGCCTACACATGTGGGGCCCTATAGCAAACACAAACTGACCTCACAACAGAAAAGAATGTTACTCTCATTGAGAATTCCTGAATACCATATCAAATAATTTGACCATATTAAATTTTTCCAGAATATTGAAGAAATAGATAAATCCCTATCTTTATCTTGATTCTCCTAACTGAATGGCCACCCTGAACTGCTCTTGCTGACAAATATAAATTAATTCATAAAGAGCAATGTAGCTTCCAGTTGAAGACATGTAGCTTCAATATTTATTTTCAGGCCTGGGCAGAGTGGTAGGTGCTATTATATACATGACCTTCTTTGCTCCAAGGATACAAATTCTCTAGTCTCAGGAGACCAAAACAAACTATTCTTTGGTTGATAATTCTTCCATAATTTTGCTTTTTACATTGAAGCTTTATATCATATTGTGAATTATTTGGATGTACTTTACATACGACTTCCAGCATTGCCATCTAATATGTCTTGAGGATCGGATGTGACACAAAAACTAGATGGATGCCATTACAGTTATTTCAACCTCTCATAATTTGAACAAAAGCCGAATGATTAGCAAATTTTGTGCTAGAATTACATTAGATATCATTACTAATAGAATAAGAAGGAACTCTAGGATAGTACACTTAATGGTTCTAAGTAAACAACCATGCTTTTTAACAGAAAATAAAGAAAAGAAATATTAAACTCATTTCTTTATTTACGTAAGGCAGATATATGTATTTAAAACTGGTAACATTTCATGGTAGCTCTAGTCACTATGGCATAAATTTTATCCCATTGGAACGCAAAGTATTTTGAATCTTCCTCGTGCATCTTTACTATATATTTGAATTACTATATATTACATTATTGTGCACGTTCGTGGGTTTTTCAAGAATGTGAATAAATCTAAGAGATGTACAAGATTTTGTTTGAATATATTTATAATGCTTATGAAAATTAAAACAAGAGTAAAATATTATTCCTAAGGCCATAATGACTATCTTCTATCTCATTGCGTACTGTTAAAGACCCAGTTTATTTAATTTTCAAATTAAGCCTATAATTAGGACTAAACAAAGTTGAGATCATATCAGCTAACCCACTACTAAACCCAACAGTGTATAATTTTTCAAACCTCAGGGTAGGGGGGCCAGTTTCTTTTGCTGTGCCACCTGGGGTTTCCCAGGAATATCTAGTACCCAAAAAAATCACACCACTTGGGGAGACTGAGGGTGTCCAGAAGTGTCACCAGAATCGAACCTGGGCCCTTCAGTCAGAAATAGTGTACTACCCACTAAACCACCACATCTCTTTCAAGGTCATTTTTGTGTCAATAAGTATTAAGATCATTCTTAACACTTTTTTTTTTTTTTAACGATTTCACGGATGGATTTCTTGATCGCAACTCCTTATACCGTTGCATCTTAGTCATAATTTTCAAACAATAATACAAGATTGTCATCCAAACAAAATTCTCAAAAATATTTTAGTGATGATATTTGGAGTGGCTCCTCCTCTGTTGATGGCTGTTTGGAAAAAGCACCCCTCAATCTGTGGTACACGGACTGGGAGATAGTTAAGTAGTGCGACGCAACCAATTCAAAAGAAAAGAAGTAATTATTGTATGAAACACGAACCTTCATTGGACTCAAGTCCTACGTAGAATGTTAGCAGGGGATGAAAGAACAAAGGCAAAGCCGGCACCTTTTCTACATATTACACCCTCTTCTCCCGTGTTATTAACAAGGAGCTTGGTAGATGGGTGCGTTGAGCGACCGGTTACTGACCTCACGGCCAGGGCTCAATCTCTATTGGCATCTTTGGGAACCCTCAGCATCCCCATGTTGGTGATTTTTCGTGTCTTAGACATATCCGCCGCTATTGGCACAGGGTAACGAACTGCCTTTCCGGGAAGTGTTCGTTTCAAACACCGTGGAGCGGTACACAACGAGACACTAATCCGTCAAATCAACATAGGATTTCATTGCTACCGTTTTGGCTACCAAAATCACTACATTTCCGAATTACCTGTAATGGCTCTCCTCGGCGCATAACAGCAATTTCTAAGTTCTTGCGCCCTGATTGTACTACCTCCAACAACGCCCGGATTGCGAGTTTCACTGCTCCCTTTTCTGTTGACACTTCTTCAGCGGTGTAAAATTTCTCCAAAAATTCTCGAACTGTTTTTGCACTTCTCCCAGTTGCATTGGCCTTAGATTTACATTGATAATTATAATTATTCAATGAAATTAACTCATTAAGCTTGTTTACTCCCTCATAAACATTCAAAGATTTGCAATACGTACCTTCCACTCGTAATAGATACCCGAGGGTTCTGTTTGATAGAGATGTGGCTCTCCGTCGTAGTCGAATCCTGCCAGAAGACAGGAGATACCAAAAGGTCTACGACCATTGCTTTGTGTATATTTTTGTTTCAAACTTGCCATGTATCTCGTTATGTACTCCAGAGTCACAGGATCTTCAACAGTTAACTTATGAGACTGGCATTCTATTTGAGCTCTATTTATTAGAATACGCGCATCGGCAGTTAGCCCTTTAATTAAATAAAGTAAAATTCATAAAATATTATGCACAAGGAGTAAAGCCCAACGTTTTTCGATGCACACATACCTGCAAAAGCCATCACAACATGGTCATCTAACAGGCATATTTTGCGAACAGTTCTTTCCTCCTGTAATTTAGCTACTGATTTTTTCTCGACACCTAAAACTACGACATCACTTCCTCTGACGCCCACCTGAGACAATAGTTTCCATTAATAAACCGGTAAATTTCAATTTATAAATAATTTGCTGCTATGACAAAGCATTATTTTCGGTTAGCAAAGCAACCGTCACATTCATTCTTTTATCCGAGAATAACAAGGATAAATAACTTACGGCTGTAGATCCCTTTCGCACTGCCTCTTGTGCATATTCCACTTGCAGTAAATGTCCATCGGGCGAAAATACTGTAATAGCTCTATCGTAACGAGAGGTACCCATGTCGGCAAAACTTTACTCCTGACAACTGGTATGACTCCAAGCAATAATCGTTACAACGCCATCTGTAGCATTAAAAATGAAATAGAAACAACATACTGCGAATCTTGCGTGAAGCAGTATGAATGCGTCTTTTTCTATGTTGCTTAAAATTTAATTGTTATTTATTGGTTTCAAAACATTGTGTTTGGCGTGAGAACTTTTGAAGAACTCATAGATATGGTATTTCATTCCCAGTAAGCTTCAAGCAACTAAATCCCCGCCCCAGCTGCTAATCAATGTCCCTCGTCGTCCACATTTTCAAAATCAATCTATCAATTTATTTTTGTCCAAGGATTTGTTGTACATATCGGAAACGTCAAAGAAAATATACAGCTGAAAATGGAAGTTTCAGATATTCATCGACAGAGTAGAACCTATGCTTTAACTTTTTTCTCAGTCTTTTTAAATAGTTAATTTTGTTGAGATTCCTCACATTGTCAGGGAACATTTTTAAAGAATGAGGCCCATATTTTAAGGCCAGAGTGCTGCAATTTTATTTCTTACAAATGATTGGTCCAGGTTTCTAGAGGTTCTGGTATTGAAAGTATGATGTATCTATAGCATCCACAACCTTAGCTAATTCCTAAACATCTCCCAAGAATGCTGAAATCTCCACTTCCACCCCAGCCCTCAGTTCACTTCCTCTGAACCCGACTTTACTTCACCATCCGAAGTCGCAGGATTCATACGAAACCTCATGATGAAAAAGTCCCCCGGCAATATTTCAAATCTCTGCCTCCGAAAACTTCCAAACTGCATCCTTAGCTCCCTCTCCATCCTCTTCAACTCCTGCGTCATAACCTGCTACTTTCCCTCTGACTGGAAAATCCCATAGGTTATCCTCTTAACATATTCGGTAAGCCGCCCTCTGATCCAAACTTTTAAAGCTAATTAGTCTCCTTCCCTCCCTCTCCAAGACCCTGGAGATGATCATTCTGTGGAATGTTGGAGTAATATAAAATCTGTAACTGGAAATTATGTATGTAGCGTAAAAGAAGAATTAAATCGGTCAACTAGAGATGAAACTATATGCATCCATGATAGTTTGCAACTTTCTTCTTGTGGTCATTCCGTTGCAATTATATATTCCCCCTCACGCTTTATGTTTGCTCTTAACAATTTACTGCCATTCGAGGTTCTTTTTGCAGTAATGGAAACTTTACAATAACGCTTTTTGAACTCCCTATACCAAGCATGTTGATTATTTACATAATTTTATTGTCATAATTATTTTGTTTATTATCATCATTATGTTGTTCACAGTAATGAATGGGGAGAAAATAAGGGACTCATAAGATTTAGCCTTGTATATCTAGACAGAGAGAAAAAATTCCAAGAAATATAGGACTCTGATAAAAGACTGGAAAAGTCTCGAGTGTATTTTCAGTTGTTTTAGTCATTTTTGAGAATGTTTCATAAATTCGTATTCTCCGACGACGGAATTATTCACTTGATTGTTCATTTGTTTATACCTGACGTCATCAGCGTGTTACACACGGAAGAACGACGATTTGCGAGTTGCTCATAATATGAACTGGCGGTTCTCCGTATATATGAATGGTCGATAAACGTTCTAAAGTAGCCATAAGAATCCTTCATTTTGAGCGACATATCCTTCGTAAATATTCGCGATAATCGGTATCCAATAGGAGTGTTGCGTGACAATGGCAGCGAATTCTGTGGAAGCTGCAAAAGAGGCTGCGGCTCACCGGGCTGTAATTGACTTCGTTGAGGTATTGATTCTTAATAATTCCGAAATCAACTTTCATTATGAGGGTTTTTTTTAATAGTCGAACCATTTGTTAGGATAACAAGGTAATCGGCATTGGAAGTGGTTCCACCATCGTGTATGCTGTAAAAAAACTAGGTGACTACACATGAATTGTCCTTTCTGGCGGGAATGTTTCGAAAATCTAATAGTTATTTCTTTGACAGCTGAGAGAGTACGCGAAGAAAATTTGAAATTGATATGCATTCCAACGTCTTTCCAAGCGAGGCAGTTGATACTTCAGAACAAGTTAACGTTAGGTGACCTGGAAACAAATCCATCGGTATGATATGATTTTCGCGTTGAAAGTTGTTTGAATGGATGAATTACACTGGGATTAATTAGAAATGTGAATACCTGTATAACTTGGTCATATTTTTATTCGCTTTTATTCACCATAAGGTTGATCTGGCAATTGACGGAGCCGATGAAGTAGATGATAGACTCACATTAATTAAAGGTGGAGGTGGATGCCTTACGCAGGAGAAAATTGTGGCATCTTGTGCCAATAAGTTTATTGTCATATGTGATCAAGGGTAAGTCATGTCTGGTCAGTAGTTGCCAATAATTCTTAAAAAGTGTACCCATGATTTTGTTTCATGGAGGTTTGGTGGATAAAAAAATTGTTGTCCTTCACGGCTTGGCAAATTCTTTCTCAATTTATGTTGTTGAACGGCATCCCCCTTTATTAATATATTGTAATGAGTGTCATTGAAATTGTCAACACTTCTTACTTTAGTCAAAATTATTTCTTGCAAACATTAGTCACAACTGTTATATGGTAAAGCTGCGCAATAAGTAACAAAATATATATGCTGAGATTCCACGAGAAAGTAATATTAAAACTAAAAGACAAATAAAATGAAAAAGCATGCATTCAGAATTAAATGTTTAGAGCATTTAAATATTGCATTTTTATTTATTGATTGTTTGTTTACATATTGAATTTATATTTTAAATTTAGTAATAATTATTAAACTTAAATTTAAAAATTAATATCAACGAAAGAGTAAATGCAATATTTAATAATACTAATAATCCTGGGGTATGATGATGCAGATAGGTCAAAGGTTAGGAGGCAATCAAAAGATGTCTGCACAGGATTTGTTCCTCAGTAAGGCAGCTGCAAAGGCATTTGGCCCCAATGGGGTAGCCATTGAGTAATGGTGTAACATTGAAAATAATATTGAGGAGGGCAGCAGGTAACCCCATACTTATTAATGACAAAGACTATTAGAGTGGACAAATAATAATGCAAATGAGTCCTGGCAACTATGGGACCCAGCCCAATTGGCTGTGTGTTATGCCTGACATCAGGAGAGGTAAGGCTTCTAGGATTGGCATCTCATGAAAGGCTTGCAAATTGAAAGCAACCACAGAAGAGGACCGATATAGTTAGGATAGGAACCTGCAACGCTAATGCAATATTGGGGAGAAGAAAATTAGGAAATATAAAGCAGGAGATGGAGAAAGGAAATATTTTAGGACTGTGCAAGGTGAGGCTAGTGGAGATTAATTGAGGTAGAGGACTAGTTTAAGAACAAGATAAGATTGAAGGGAGAAAGCAATAGAGTTCTGGAGGAGACAGGAGTGTATCCTAACAAACACTAGGTTAACGTAACAGAAAATGTTTAGGATGCCCTGGGATTTAGAAATATATGAGGCTATACTGTTAGAAGATATCAGTTGGACCCAGATTAAGGAAGAACATCATTTCGTACAGTTTCCTGGGGTGGATTCAGACAAATATTTAATATCAATTGAGTGTAGCATTCAACCCAAAAAGATATAACTGAAAAGATGGTTTTGGTAATGGAATGTAGAAGCATTAATTAGAATGGCAACAGATCAGTATCAGGAGGCTGCAGAGAAAATTATGAAAGAGGGCAGGGAGAAGAAAAATGGGAACACATCAAAATAAGTATATCAAAGACTGCAATGAAACTATTGGAATAGGATAAGAAAACCATGTATTATGGAAGAAATAATTGAACAAGACAAGAGAAGGAAATGGAATAATATAAAATCAGAGCTAAGTAGAAGGAAGTATAAAGCAGTAAGTAATAAACAAAGAGCCAACAAACTGAGAGAAAGAAGCATATTTGAAGACAGTGTGAGGACATGGGAAGTTTATGTGAGGATAGTGTCATTAAGTATAATATTAAGTTTTATTCAGCACACCTATAATTTAAATAAAACTCAAAACTTGAAGTAATGTTTTATAAGTTCATATTATGGTGCGTCGTAGAGTGAAAGAAGATGTGGGTAATGTTGAGGATTGAGAAAGGTATGTTGAGATGGCTTGGACACATACATAGAGAGAGGATGAGTGGAAGGCAATGAGGCAAAACAAGAATACAAGACAAGTGTGGGAGGCTTGAAAGGGGTCAACCTCAGAGAACGTACCTCAATCAGCTTGAGGACATTTTTAGCAAAGGCTATCTTAGGGGTACCTTAATTAAGTCAATAACAAAGTACCTACCTGTATAGGTGAAGATTTAAAAATTTGGCTGTCAAAATATTTTCAATCGTTGTACTGTTGATATTTGTCTCTTTTGACTAATGAATTTGCTGACCACACCAAAGGCAATACTGCAAAATATGGCCTTGGAATAGTAGAGGGAATCCAGGCTGAATACAATAATTAAAAAGGTGCATGAAATTAAACCCAGAGTGCCAGTATGGCCATCCTTTAGGAGCAGCCCATGGGAGGAAGCCATGGGCAGCATGGTTGGGAATGGACAGTAATGCCTTGACACATTCCTTCCTCTTCATGGTAGAGAAGGCACTGCATGGGTGTGATGGTCTTCTGACCTTGAAACAGCACTGTTTGTGACAGGTACCCGTGTTTATCCAAGCAAATTATAAAAGGGAACCTAAAAAGCATTATGGAAGACAGCCCGTACTGTCTGGACAGGGTAATGCTGTTTTTAAAGAAATTGGCCTCATTAAATTAATATGATCTGCTAAAATGCAGTTGTTCATTACCCTGGTTTTAAAAGTCTTTGTTTAAACATTTAGGTGAAATATAAATGTGTTGATAAATTTATGCTAATTTTAATATATTTTTAAAAATTTAGATTGCAAGTGCTGCTAAATAGCATACACATATATGCACCCTAAAAACTACCTATCTCTACTACTACTAATTATTTACCTCTTTACAAACTAGAAAAAATATTTCAAGAAACTGTAACAGTAACTTTAACGGAGTCACCCGCTATGTGTGCATTATAATGCAACAATTTCAGAGAGTAAAAGTCATTCGCCTTGACAGGGATTCGAACCTGGATCCCTCGATATCCGGCCAAGTGCTTTAACCAATTAAGCTACCGAGACGTCCTCTTACACTCTGAAATTTTGGGGGCTTTAAAGGAACAAGATGTTATGACGAAATACCGTACATACAATGTCACAGGCATTCGTAGTCGTGCGCGAGGCGCCACAGTCCACGATGTTAAAATATAGAAAAAATAGAAAAAATATATTAAAAATGCTGTGTAATATTTCTGATTGTGATTACATTCCACAAATCTTCATACTTTTTATTAGTTGTGATGGGGCACGCTGTGGTACTTGGGTACCATAGGCTGATACCTAAAGAATCAACCAGTTAGTTAATAATCAGGATGAGAAACTCATGAAATATTATGAGGAAAGCATTAAGAATCTTCTGTTACCATATTTTTATTTTATTATATCTAGAAATGCAGTAACAGAAATCAATAATTACCTTGTCAAGAGTAGTTAGAAATCAAACGTAATTAACATTGCTCTGAATGAAGGAATGATTGTAATAAAAATTGCAAAACAGTGACTGCTGCAACCAATTTTACATGTTACATGTTTTACATGCTTGTTACTTTCTATCACTGTTTTAAAAGACATCTCAGTAGAAATGAATTCTTCAGAACAAACCTAAATGTTTTAAAAGGCATTTTAACTCCTGTAGACTCTGCATTTACTTGAAAAATATAATTTGAAATTAATTAAAATTGGCAATTTTCCACAAAATAAATTTTTTTTAATACGACCGGTTTCAATGCAACTACATCAGCTTCTGGCCAGACGAGAAGATGATGTAGGTACATGGAAACTGGTCATATTAAAATTTTATTTTGTGGGAAATTGCTAATTTTAATTAATCATAATATTCCCCCATATCATGCCTGAAACGTCTCTTTTTATAATTTGAAATAGTAATGATGAAATATAAAGTTAATCGATACCAAGGTTTTAAGGTTGCTCCCCCTTTGTTACATCTGGGTCACCAAGTGGAACAATGAGGAAGCAACCCGAAGACACTGGCATCTTCAGTATGTCTCAACAGAAGCCTTTGTCACTAGAAATCAAAGGAACTGATAAAATTGAGCTCTGAAACTTAGGGCTTACATATGCAAAAGGAATGTTATACAAAATATAATTAATGTGCACCTAAATTATATGAATTGTCTTGAATGTGAAGTGATCCTTTTGTACCCAAGTGTACAGCTGATAATGGGGAGTGCATGCAAACCATTGGGAACACTCACTTCTGAACCAATTATAAGGCAAGAATAATACTTAATTCTTTCAGCGATTCACAAGTGGTATGTGCAGGGCATAAGGATACCTCTGGGTTAAGAGATTGGGGTTTGGCCCTTTGGAAACATTTGGTTGCTATGATGGAAAGGAGACAAACTATGCAAATTTCACTTGAATAGAGATTTATTCACGACCCGGGTTTCAAACACTTAATGTCATCTTCAGGTGACCTGAAGATGACATTAAGTGTTTGAAACCCGGGTCGTGAATAAATCTCTATTCAAGTGAAATTTGCATAGTTTGTCTCCTTTCCATCATGGATAAATTTCACAAGGTTAACCCTATTACCGTTCGGTTTGTTATTTGGTTGCTAGGTTCTAAAGTAGGTATAACATAGTTTCTGATCCTGCATTGTGTCTGATGTGATCACTCTCTCTTTTTTCTAGAAAGGACTCCCACATTCTTGGAGAAAAGTACAAGAAAGGCATTCCAATTGAAGTAATACCCTTCGCCTATGTGCCAATTGGAAATAAGATCAAGGCAAAATTTGGTGGAGATTTGGAGCTGAGGATGGCCAAAGCAAAAGCTGTTAGTTTACCTCCCCAACTCTCTTCCCAACAAGTCCAGCTTGAGTTTACCCCAAGTGGAATGTTGTATTCATGTGGTCACAGTATCAGTATCTCCTGTACAGTATCCGCAGGACGTTTGTCAATATTTTTTGTGTTTATTTTCCTCTTATTACAGGGGCCCGTAGTGACAGATAATGGGAATTTCATCTTAGACTGGAAGTTCAGTGCCATGGCTCATAATTGGGATGAGATTAACAGGGAGATAAAGATGATTCCAGGTATTTCAAAGGAAAATATTTGTGCATGGAGAGATTTGAGATATCTTTTAGAGATTAGATATATTTAGAGATATTTGGGTATCTTTAGAAGTAATAAGGGCCAGATTAATTACGAGGCGTGTTCATAAAGTATGGCCCGTTTGGTCTCAGGAAAAAATATACTCATATGAAACACATTTTATTGGCACTTTTAGTTAGCTACAAACCTACTTCACTTATCTACATAATCGCCGTTCACTTCTAAGCATTTTTCATACCGCTGCACCAGCTTCTTTAACCCCTCTGCATAGAAACTCGCTGCCTGAGGGTTGAACCAATCGACAACGCCATTCTTGGGTTCCTCTTCGGTTTCGAAACGTTGTCCACCGAACCACTGTTTCAAGTGCAAGAAGAGGAAGTAGTCGCTGGGTGTAAGGTCAGGACTGTACGGTGGGTGGTTTAAAGAGTTCCCAACGACCCAAAAACTCTCGTCCACTGGACATTCTTTGCTCTTTGTGGTGGTCGGTGAGCATTTTCAGTACCCACCTTGCACGCAATGTGTGGTATCCGAGGTTTTCCGTAACAATATTGTAGACAGTAGTGCGTCCAAGTTGAGGAAATTGTTCAGCCAGGCCATTAATTGTCAATCGACGATCACATCGCAGTTTTTGTTCCACTTGCGAAACAATTTCATTGGTCAGAATACTGGGCCTACCACTTGGCTCTTTATCATGGACATTTGTTCGTCCATTTTTAAAATCACAGCACCATTGTCTAACCTTTCCTTCACTCATAACTGTAGGTTTATAAACTAGGCATAATTCCCAATGAATTTCAGCAGCCGACAATCCTTTTGCATACAAGAATCGTATGACAGAACGCACTTCACAGCTGGTGGGATCAACGATTGTCGCGGACATTGTTGTTTGCATGCACAGACAAGCAAACGACTTCTGAAACAAAACAAATGCTGCTATAGCTTCTCAAAGAATCAGTAGATGGCGCTGCAGGAGCAAAACTGTTCTGAAGCGCCAATATTTAAATATAAGCAAACGGTACTTACTTTAAGAATACGCCTCGTATGTGTAATATCAATGTCCACCTTTGGGAAATGGACAAAGGAGCAGTAAGTAGCAGAAATGGGTATCTAGAAGGAATACAGTGTAGCCCCATTAATCCAGACTTCCACTGACTGGTTAGGATAATTATAACTCCAGAAGAGGAGTTATAGGGAGAGGCTTTCCACAAATGGGTATGGTGCAGATGGTGAATAAACAGTCATGTGATGCAGGAATGTTTGGCACTGATTGAAATAAAAGATACAGCAGTGGACACTAGCGTGTGAGAACTTCACTTAATGTAATGGTTAGTTATGATGGTTTCAGAGAAGGCATAATATTTGCAATAAAGGTGTTTCACAAGTGCTGAGAGTATCTGTGTAAGACCTTTAATGGAAAAGTTGCAAACACTGATGACTGAATGTGATTTACAGTTATTTCAGATCTATAATGTGGATCAAATGGGTCTATACTAAAAGACTTTAACAGAAAATATGCAGGCTTTACTTTAAGTCAATCCAAAGTCCTAGGATGAAAAATTAGTAAAGACAGATGTTTCTACATTGGGGTTGTCTCTTACTGTCCCTCGTTAGGGACTCAAACCACCCATATTTTCAGGAATGTCAAAAAAGACCTTACTTTCACTATAATTCCCCATGAGTTTCTAAAATGGCAAATACAGATGTAAGTCTGGAGTTATTTAAAGTACCTACTGATGCTAAAAATTAACTATTTTTAAATTTCTTTGTAAAATTTGAAAAGATTCTTATTTTTAAGGAATTTCTCCCCTTTTACTTGTACCCTATGATCAATACTATTACACTCAGTGGCAGTCATTTCTTTACTATCCAGATGCAACACTTCTGTTTCAAGAATGATGATACAAAAATGCATCTGTATTGCACTCTTCAAATAAAAAGAGGGTTCAATGATTGGATAAAATGCTCATTGTCTTTCAATTTGGAACATTTAGGTTAGCTATAATCCTTAGAAGTGGTGAAAAAGGTCCTCAACCAGCCCTTTATTTTTTATCAGTAATAGAGGTCGGTGGAAAATCCCAAATCATTCATATACATTGAAAGAATCCATCAGGAAAATTTCAGACTAAGGCCAATTATTATTCATTTGTCATTAGCTGATTAAATCTATAGAATTAGAAAACTAGAAATAATATAACTGCTGCATTGTATAGGAGTATTCATCATTATATCAACTGCTAAATTATCTCATTATCATTATATCAACTGCTATTAACCTAATTTATTGTGAAGTTAGATACCTTGATTGAAAATTGATTATAATTCAATTGTCATTGACCAAACAATGTTACTACATGGAAAAACACCATCTTTTATATTTTAATGATCTGGGTCGCGGTAGTCCAGGGAGTAGAGCATTGGACTACTGACCGGAGGGTCCGGGTTCAATTCCTGGGCAAGGCACTCTGGGCACCTGCAGCTCCACCCAAGCTGTGTGATTTTTCGGGGATCCAGATCTTTCTGGGAAACCATTACTGGCACAGGGAAAGGAAATGGCCCCTACTCTGATGTGTGAATATTCACATGCCGTCGGGCTTAGTACTGGGTGAACTCTGCCATCACCTATTGAACCTGATTGATTACTGTGTTTATGGTTTATTTTACTGACCTCAACAAATTGTATATGGAAAATCTACAGGTTGTAAATTTTAAGTAACAGTAAGTAACTTTTAAGCCAGAGAACATTGATAACTATTTGTTATCCCATCACATCTGAAATTTACAAAAGGAAATAAGGGTAATTTTCTGGTTAATTGATACAATAATTCATCACACTAAATAAAAAGGGTAACACCATTGTTAAAACAGCAAAGTGCACTTTTCCATCATTTTATTTGGTGTTAGTTTAGAAATACTGCCTAATTATTAGTGAATATTGACCAATATTTTAACAAGAATATTATTTTCCCTCCTATTGAGTACTCTTATGATGTGATGGAAGCAATTTTGACTTTCATTGAACCCTAAAGTTTTTAGGGGCGGTTATAATTGCTCCTGGTAAAGACAGCCATGCCAGATATGTTGATGGGTAGGAGCCAGATGAAAGGTAATCCTTGCAGTGTCTGTTCCTTGGTGAGGCAGATCTAAAGGTTTAGTTCAATTTCCCCCCTCTACTCTGGTGTACACCTGTTCATATCTCAAGACTGCTTAGGTGCGAGTGGGGGATGGAGAGTCTGAATGGGCAGTGTTAGGAAGAGGACTAAGGCAGGGTTGTCCATTATCACCGGTGCTGTTTAACATGTATGGGGTGAAAATGATTAAAGAGACATGGGAAGAACTGGAGGTAGGAATGAAAGTCAGAGGGGAATTCGTAAAATCGGTTAGGTTTGCTGATGACCAAGCATTAGTTGCTCAGTCAGCCAAGGGGTTGCAAGCATTGTTGAGTGAATTGGAGGTTCAGTGCGATAAATATGGGATGAGAATCAATATTAATAAAACAAAGGTTATGTGGTTTTTCATAGAGATTTTTTTCATAAAAACATTCATCATTCACCACGGTTCTCCGATCCTACAGTTTGCCAAGAGTATTCATTTAGACTGATTTTTTGTCTCAATCCCACTTAAGGTGTTCTCTCATCAGAACCCATCAGTGGACATATACCTGGACATGTTTGCATGATGATTTTATTTTTCATTGAAAACTTGGTCGTGAATGAATAATATTTTTGTGGAATAACCAAATTTGCATTCTCTTATGATAATAGTTTGGTAATGGCAAGAATATTATGTAAATGATTTTCTATGGTTCACCTATTCCTTTGTGGAAATGCTGTACGTAGGTAATGTTTCAGTGGAAAGAGATTGGAAATTGAATACATTGTCCTATTAGTCTTGAGGAAAATACAACTCAATAAGTCATTTGATATCCTCATCATAAAATCTTGATTAACTGATGATAATATTTGGAAGCAATTTCCACATTTGCAAAAGGTCTTGATTAGATTGTGTGTACCATCTAATGTTGGATCAATATATTATTTTTATGAGAAGGTAATGTGTTGGTGTTTATCCTTCATTGTTACTAGGTCACTCAATATTTACTGTGCAGTTGCTTGAGTTTGTTATTTGTCTTGTGTGATGCTGGCCCCGGTGGTGGCGGGGTAGTGCCCTGGCCTACCAAACCAAAGGTCGCGGGTTTGAGTCCCGCCTATGTGGGTTTTCCTTTACCTAGGGCAGGGATGTTTGTGATTATATTTATTGTGATGTAAAAGAGTTAGGTGGAAGAAGGGACTATAAAGTCTCAACCTCACTCCAATAAAGTCCTAAATAAATACGTACACATAGATGATTTCCACAAACAACATTTTTCCCAAACCGACCTAATATTCAGCCCTGGCATCTCAAAGTCAGTGTGCTTAATCAGGCTTCATTGTTTTATGTCATCGTTTGTCTGATTTTGCTCTGGTCAGTGCAATGACTAAAAATGCATACATAAAGGGCCTATGCTCGGACCTGAAATTGATGGTGCTCAATTTTCTTGCAGGTGTGGTGGAGACAGGTCTCTTTGTTGACATGGCATCCACTGTATTCATTGGCATGGGTGATGGATCAGTCAAAGAAAAGATCAGGACAGGAGAATGAAGCCTCTTGGTTCTTCCATCTTTGATTCTATTTTTGGAAGATTTTAATTTTGCTCTGTTGATGTCACATTTTGCCTATTTTTTAAGAAATTCATATAATTGAGAATAAATAATTTTTCTGAAACTTTGGGAAAGATATTTCACCCAGCAAACACATTGTTCCTATATTTAATTTGATGGCTCAGATTAGTGGCTAGTTAATGATACTGGTTGCTCTACCTACACTGTAATACATGGTTGCTCTACCTAATAACTGGGTTAAAGGTATTTGTTTTGTGAAATCTAAAATAGATTGGTGTTTTTGTCAAAATGGTATGACAGGTCCCAAGTTTCATGCAAAAGATTATTTTCTCTTTTTTGGAAACTGAAGTATGTATGTATGTTTGTCACTCATCGTAAACATGCACCACATCCTCTGATTCTCTCAGATTTCACATTGGCACATTTCTTTTGGGTTTTAACCCCAGGAGGTATTTTGAGGTACAAGACATTGTGAGGTTATTCCATAACTGATAAGTTACCCTGTACTATTTTTGAATGGCATCGGCAGTTTTTCTGTAAAAGTACCCGACATCAGCATTGGCAAATGGCATTGGTAAGGACTGATGCCATTTCTGGTGCTGCAAAGCCTTAAGGAAGAGTGAATTTCCAAAAATACATTAATACATTATGAATAGCATTTCAAGTTGATTGGAAGGTTGGCAAAAGAAAAACATTTTCTTTCAGTCAATGCCATTGGCTGAAATTAATTCCTAGCAATTGAAATTCATACAGGCGTGAATTATATATGTTCACTAAATAACTACATTTTTCCTATATATTTATCTAACTATAATTTTTCTCCATATTTATCAATTCCCTTCAATAAATTGTATCTAATATTTACCTCCTATGTTATGATTAGCATTTTTATGTCATGGATAACTTGCGGCAAGCAATAGTCTGATATGAAATTATGAAACAGAAAGTCTTTGATAATTTTTTGTTAGGTATCATCTGTTCATATGCGTTTCCCACTGCAGATTCTACTCATGTCACAAGGTATGACACACGTGACAAGACTGTATGACAATAATAATACTTGAGGTGGAATACCTATAGACCCTGATGCTATCAGGAGAGATACAATGTATAAACAGAGGGGCGATATACATGTTAGCCTAATGCAGATAAGTTCACTGCAGCACCTCATGTGAGATGTAACTAAACTCGCTACATTCTATAAAGTTACAAATTATATACATAGGTATTTTTTATGAAGTGCTCTAAAGGAAATATTGCATACTGGCTGGCAAAAAAAATTATAATTTGTAATCAAGGGAACCATTTTTCCTGCCTGATGTGGATGAAAAAATACTTGTATTTTTTCTGGTGAATTGGCTAAAGGTCGAGATTATGCCCATATACCTCTGCCCCATAAGATATAGGGTGATTTAAAGCACACATTGAAGTAAAAAAAGTGCATCTTTGGGTTGGGAAATACGTTATTTCCTTCTAGAGGAGTGGCCAATATCTTTTTTTTAAAGCTGCAATATCGAATAATAAATTACTTTGACCTAGAATCTAGAAAACATGGCAGCAAATTTGGAGTATTTTAGTGCTATTTGCCAAAAATTGGCATTCCTTTCACAAAATTGATTCAATTGTAAAAATAGCCATTTAAATATGAGGTCCGTTTTGAAATCTTTTATTCATGCTGTGTTATTTTATTGAACATATTTTGTTAATCTCTTCAATAAGCTTTCACAGCTAATACAGATGTTTTTGTTTCCTACAAACATCACCTAAGTCATTTCCTATGTCAGGGCTTCTCCTGACAGTATAAAACAATATTATTATATAATGCCCAGCCCAGTTGGAGGTTGGCATCCAAAGTGGCTGCTCTTTGTTGTGGTTCCTGTGAAATACTGTTAGTATTAAATGAAAAAGTTATTTTCTGTGAAATTTATGCGTCTGCATATCATCATAAATGTTCCAGCCGAAGTGAGCTTACCTTGAAAGCACCCTCCAGCAGCCAAGAGTTATTTTGGAAGTGTTTTTTCTGTTGTGCTAGCAAGCTCAATATCTCCAACATCATCGCTGACATTGAAAGCTTGAAAATTGAGTTATGAGGCCTCGAACCTAATAATAACCCTCATTTCCAGCCCATTTCTAAAAACTCTCTTTTGTCAATATTGTGGAGTCTTCTGGTAAAATTCAAACTACTTTCTTATGATAAAATTCGGTCCCGTGCTAGGGGAGTGCATATATGTACTCTGTAACCTGTCGCAAAATCTCCTGCCAAGGAGTTGCTATCCAAAAATCAATCCGTGGTCTTCCCTGCAGAGTGTAGTATTACTGCTGACACAGACGAGGAAGGCTTCTGAAAGGTGCAGTACAAGAAAAATAAGTGAAAACTGAAAGCAGTGTTTGGGAGTAGCACCCAGTCAGGTAAGGAGTGCAACTTTACTGGAGTCACTTGTGGAACATATCTCTATGTGGATCGTGTTCAGCTGAACACAACAGCCATTGATATCAAGTATTCGTCCAGTAAATTTCAGGAAGCAGACTTTTAAATGTGAAATCTAAACAGCAGGCGAGAGCCATTGCTCTTTTAACGTTAGCTTTACCCTATATGAGAAACTTTACGATAGTGAGATTTGGCCTAATGGTGTACATGTAGGGAAATTTTTCCCACTCAAATGTCTGAAGAAGAAAGATACGGAGAATGTTGTGAATTATCGACCAATATTGCTGCTGCCTAATTTGCATACATTTGAATATATGAAAGAAAGGCATTTCTTTTTTGAAAATATTTAGAGTTTTAAATTCAGCACAATATGGTTTCCAAGTGAGAAGAAGTACCAGATCTGCTTCAGTTTGTTTCATCAGTAAAATTGTGACAGACTTAGATAATAATGAATTCACTGTGGAAATCTTTAGTGATCTCTGTAGAACCTTTGACTGTGTAGACCTCCCCTTTGTTGCTGCTAAAGTAGAACATGGTGGAATAAGGGGAATAGCAAATAGTTTGTTTAAATCCTACCTTGGAAACAGAAAGCTGGTAGTGTAGGTTATATGTATCTAATCTAACAATATATGAAGCAGTTATTTATCTACTACAGAATCAGTAAACTTTGGTGTGCTGCAAGGAAGTATAGGTCCCATGCTGTTCTTAATTATATAAATGCTTTTACAACCTATGTAAGGTGATGAAATAATTTTGTATGCTTAAACTAGAGTGAACATTAGGCAATTATGGGATAAACTGCCCAGAATTTTCAGTACCCTAGAATAAACCTAGCAAAGGTTGTAGATCAAGCAGTTGTAAAAACAGCCTACTTTGGTCATGTCCAATCTCAAATGTATTATGGAATTATCTTTTGCTGTGAAACCTTTTTGGGAAAAACACTTTGTTGAAGGTTTTAACCAAGTGTTTATCATTCAAGAAAGAATTATTACATAATGGCCAAAATTTCAAAAAGAGGATCATGAAGACCACGTTTTATTAAATTTGAAATTTTACCTGTAATATGTTTGCACATATGTATGTAATGTGTGCGTGTTTTGCTCGAGAAAACATCTATTTAAAAAGAAGAGTATCCATTGGTATACCACAAGACAAAGAAAGGTTTATGTAATACAACCGTCCACTTCTCCGTTTCAAAATTAACCCCATTATGCTGGCATTCAAATTTATAACCATTTACCAGCAGGCATTAAATATAACAGCACATTCCAGAATTGCAAATTAAAATCATTTTTAATCAAGATTTGTTTAAATGTGACATGAATAAGTATTTTGCGTCGGGACATGACCAGCTGCGATCATTTATTTTAAATAATAACCAGGTATATATACATTTTTCTGTATTTATATGGCACATCTGTATTTTACCATGGTAAAATAAAGAGATGAAATTAAATAAATAGCATTCTAGCAACTCGGCATTAATGCGATCCCAGCGCCGGTTATCAGCCACGATAGTAACTACCGCGTTTTTTCGATTCTCTTCAACGGGATTTTCTAAAAAAAATTTTGTCGAACACATGGTTCCTTTTGGCGACTTAAGTGCGCAATAACTTAGTGATCGTGTGCACTGGTTTTATCTTAGGGTTATGTGGAATTGGTCTCTCATCGGACGTTGTATGTAACCGTAAAGTTATAGCATGTCTTCCGCTTTGTTGTTTTTTTTTTTGGTCCAACGAAAGAGGGAATTCTGAATATTCTGTTTATTACAAATTTTCAGGAAATGCTTAAATTATATGCCCATTGTCTAGACACCGGAATTGTTATTTACGAGATGCATGAAAGGAGACGGGATTTGAATGTTTGCAATACAAATGTATACTTAATTATCTAACCACGTTATTACTGGTCATTGGCCGATTTTCTGTAATGAAACATTTGAGAAAGTGCAAATTAAGTAAGACATTGGTGAATTTAGATGATGGCAGATGGAACAACCGCTGTAAGAAAAACAGTCCCTGATGGCCATTACTTTCCAAGTACGAAGAAGCTACTGAATAAGACAAAATTAGTTCAATTATGGACCAGTACTACATTTTTATAGTCTACATGAGTAATCATATACAGCCTTTGAGCACAATGAAAATGTGAAATGCTACTGTATTTGTAAAAAAATTAAATCTTGTAGTTGCAGAATTTTAATGGAATGTCATTGACTTCAATGAAAGGAAACATGTCAGATGTTTGAGTAGTGATTAGATAATTAATCGCGAGTAATCTTTTCGTTTGCAGAACAATAACGCCTGTGCTTGATAATTAAAAGTGGTGAATGCCGATTTTTAATAGAGAAGGTCTCGAGCGTTAAAGTAAAGAAGCATTGAGAATAACGGACAGAAAATACGATGAAGGTTAACTACAAGCTTCTTCCAGTCAAATTACACTACTTCTTTTTCATGGCCGGTAAGATTTGCCTTTGCGCACCAAAAACACTTGGTATTGGTTAAATTTATTAGCATGTTCTAATTTTGGTGAATATACTTGGACTTATGTCTGATAATTTCCATTGGGTGACCATAACGACTCAGAAAAAGTTGTGGCGTTGCTACGGAAGGGGTTTAAAGAAATGTATTTAATCTATTTTCAATATTGGGGAAAAATATCGGTTTGATTAATTATCTAATGCACTCTCGGGGGTTGAACTGGGAGATTCACTTTTTCTAAGTTAAGTATGGCAATAAATGTGCCTCGCCAATCTCCCTGATCATAGGTGGTGGTTTTTGAATTTTTATTTCATACAAAGTCGGTGTGTTGCAAGGTTAATAGGGTTCCCTGTGTCTCAATGGAATGAACCTTGTTCACCCGCTTCTATTTGTGTTCCATTCTGTTTCACGTCAAAAATGAACGTTCCCATATATTTACTGGGTGACATAGTCAGGTATACGTTTAAAATATTTAATAAACCATAATTCGTACGGCTGTGATATTAATTCTTCTGCTTCCTATAATCTCAAAGATTAATTACTGTAGTATAACGTATTTCTCGAATTTTATTAAATATATGCATTTAGTGAATTTTTTGCTTGTGTTTTTTGTAGTTTTTGGTTATAATTATGGTATTTATGTATACCTAGTTATTACATGTATCATTAGACATATTAAAAATGCATGAAATGGTGCAAAACTTTTTTTATTTTAAATCAAAACAAGCCAATAGTGTCTGTCTCCAAAAAGTCATTTGACTGAATAAAAGGGGTTTGTTGATAAGCAATAATTGGGTTTAGTTTTGAACGATGAAATGTCAATGTTATGTGCAGTAACAGATACATAATAATAGTAATTTTATGTCTATGTATTGCATCCATGAATTTTGTATTACCCTTGTATTATACCTTTTGTTTACTGCTTCGTTAAGTGATTTGTATTTTGTTAATTCAATTCCCAATCCAATTACATTCCTTTTACATTTCATCTTATTTTAAAATCTCAAGAGATTACATACATCTATAGGCTGTATGATGTCAGAATACAACAGCAATTTATATTTGTTTTCAGTGGTTTCTAGAAGCTACAAAACAGATTATTATGACAGTTGTCTTTTTTGGAAGAAAGATAGATTTGACTTCAGAGACTTTGTTCAGTTTAGTTTAAAGTCTAAAATGAAGTGTAGTGGTTAAATAGGTTGGCTAATTGAAAAACTTTTAGACAAGATGAACAATCTTGAGTTTTGTCCTTGTCAGAAAGAGATAATTAACTATTGTTGAACTATTTGTGGTTTTGAACCAGAGGTATATTAGATAATTCCTCAGTTCAGTTTATACATTTACCCCAATGGATAAAAGTAGTGTTATCAGCATACAACCTTGATTGACATGTTTCTTGACCATGAGAAGAAATACCAGTAGTTCCAAGACAATTTTTTGTTTGTGTACCACCAAAACAAAGCACTGCTTTGTATCTGACAAATAGGATTTTAATAATTAATTCACAGAGTTTATCTCGGCATAATATCTGATTTCTTCATAATAATAAATTATACACACAGTCAAATGTTGTAAATAGTTTACAAAATGTCAGGTAAATATTCTCCTCATCCGCAAAGGAAGTAATTATTTCATTCATGCCAACCCAATGTTCGTGCATTCAATTCCCTTCTGGGTAGGTTTTCCTCCTCCTAAGGCTTGGGTGTTTGTAATTTAGTCCATTGTATTCATTATTAATAGTCCGATGTAAATGCCAAAATGTGCTGTTCTCAGACTAATGCTAAATAAATAAGAAAAATGCAAATATTTCAAAGTGTAAAAATCATTCACCCTGAATGGGATTCCAGTCGAGGCAAATGATTTTTACACTTTGATAGAGCCAAGGTTATCGATTTACCAGATCAAAAAATCATATCGTGAAAGGGACACTACAAGTGTTGCCATCAAAATATTCCTCCAATAAAAGTAAGTCCTTTCTTCGATATTTCTATATCATTAAGCTCTGTATGTGTAATTTCTTTCAATTGCTAGGGTGGAATTTAAATTTCATTTTAACATTGAAATATCACTTGTGTTTGGGCCAAGGAGGAACACAAATTGAAAAGAGAAGAAGAAGGTTGTTGGAACTTAGAGATCAGTTCACGATGCTAAATAAGAATTGCATATCAGATAGAAGAGGGTGTTTCAAAAATATAGGAATCTCCAAGGGAAGGTAAAATGAGCTCATGGGTTGAAATTCTTAAGGAATGGACGGCAACAGTGATAAAGAAGTTAACAGGACAGTTATGTAGCTTTTAGGTTTAGAGGCAATCAGTCTACCAAAATGGTGCACAGTATACTAAATTGAAGAGGATATAACCAGAAAATCACTGTTCTGAGGCCCAGAAGAACCTTGATACTGATGTGCAGGCCAACTACAGCTATTGTTGTACAAATGATTTGGTTGATGTGCTTGAGGAAGTTAGGTTATCCTCTCTGGAAAAACACAGTAAGTTGTGTTGAGGTGATCATTAATATGTGATGCCTAGTTATTGTTATCTGCATTCATAATTAAGGAGGTACAAAGGTGAAATATGCAAACTATTACTAAGAAGAATACTGGCAATTTAAGATATGGTAACAGATGTGGTAGATAAAAGGATGTTAGGTTAAAAAGTAAGAATCACCTTCATTCTCTTACCAAAATGCTAGTGCCCTTTGGAAATAGATGACATGTCACAGCCAGGAGTTTTTCTTAGCCAATCGCTGAAATTATTTCTGATCCTTATACTTCCAAATGACAGACAAGTAGTTCCTTCTGCATTGCTTTAGTTTTCCATTAAACACCATTGATAATGCAAAATGCTGTTTTGGGATTCTATCGAGCTCACCAGCAAATTCCAACTGTTCATGAAACACATTGGGGTTACTTCAATCCACACACTCATCATGGCTTTTGAAAGGAAGCTCAAATTTACCACAAAATTATGTAATCACCTAATTTTGAGAGTAATTACTTATTTTTTTCCACTTCTTCATTGTGCTATATCTTTCCCTTCCCTTAACTAATAAGCTATATTTACTCTTCCAAGCTTCTGTCTTTCATAATCAGCTTTTCAGAGCTCCTGTGCTTTTTATTTTCTAAGATGAGTCGTGAGCCTTTCATCTTTTTCACTGCTCACACTTCATGAAACATCATCACGAAAAAGTAGGTGTGAAAAGGAAGTTGATGCATCTATCACATTACAACCATGCAAGTAATCATGGTGAATGTTTATATTGTAGTTAAAGTTTCATTACTTCTTTTTTCTACTAGATGAAATTTGAATTTAACCTAATTGCAAATTTAGTAGAATTCATCCTTTACTTTTATTTCAGTTTTCTTTCAGTAATAAAATTGAAAATATTGCTATTTTCAACTGTAATACACAGGTTCAAGATATTCTCTAATGCACCACTTTGTTTATCACTAGTTCACTACATACTGTGACATTCAGTTTGTTGAGCAGCAATGCCTGATTCCAGTCTTCAGGAAGCTCATGTTCAATATTTAATGTGTCTATAAGTTCATTAAGGCCACATGCCTTCCCACCTCCACAACATACCCCTATCTCCAAAAGCGTAAAGTCCTTGCAGTCCACTTGACATTTGTGACTCTTTGACCAATTTGGTATTAGGTGCTGCAGTACCTCACGTCCAAAATTCTTCTTTAACCTCGTCCTGCACACATATCTCTTCATTTCCCTCCACATTTCTCTCCACAGAGTGCAGTGCAACAGCAGCAGGTAGCTCCATTCAATCTAGGTGAGCTCTAGGCTATGTCACTGCATGGTATAGCATTCTTTTCACCAACTGTGCAGGTAAAAGTATGCATCTAAAATGTGAAAATCAACTGCTGCTTTCCTCAAAAGATGAAATCTTGCTTGGTGAGAGGTTTCTGATGGAAAAACAACAGACTGCTGCAGCTCTGCAGCTGTAATTGACAAGCCACCAGAGTAGTGAGATTGACAGCTCAGAGAATTGAGTGGTTAGCTCGTTTGAAGAGAATGGTGGAAGAGGTAATATGCCTTGGAGCATGGTGAGAAGAAAATGCTTTTTCATATTACAAGAGGAAGGGACAAGCCAGAGGTGAGACAGCTGGATTGTATCATCGCAACTCTGGATCTTAGACATTAAAGAATGAAGGGGAGGAGTAATAGCCGAGGAAGATTGAAGGCTCATTGTGGAGGAGTCCCACTAAGGGCTCTGGTGTCACAGGTTAGAGGGTGATTATTTCAGAAAATGAAATCAGTACAACACAATCTTCATGTAACATGGTAAGATGGGACAGAGCAAAGGATGCAAGCAATGACTTAATGTAACTGAGGTAAAAGAACCAAATTTGGTGGAAAGTTACATTGTTTTGGTTTTTTTTACTTAAGTGATAATGGATTTCCACAAAGTCAAGCCTGAATACATAGGATGATTCAATTTCAAGTAATTTTGTGAACATGAAATCTAGTGATAAATCTGTTAGTTGTAATGGATGTTCCAATCTGTTACAGCTAATGCTGATCTTGGTAACAATGAAATGGTTCCAAGGATTGTTTTGTCCAAAATATCATATCCATAGTCTATGCTTTGTGTGGGCAATGGTCAATAGATGTGTGCAGGTGAGAATGCCTTCATTTGACTGGAGTAATCAACTCGTATGAAATAAATTTTAAATGTTTTAAGTGTCGAGGTTAGTAAATGAAAATTGAAGGCAAGAGGACCATACCGATCCTTTAAAATCTGCACTCTAGGTATGTTCTCAGATTGTTTATAAATTATTGGCATGGAAAACAGTCAAATGCAATGCTATGGATGTCAGCGTTGTTGCAGTGAATAAAGTCATTTCTCAGCAACTTGATGAATAGCTATGACAGGTCAAGGTATCAGAAGGTTAACTTACCCTGGGAACAAAGTAAAATAGAATTCTAACTCGTTACTAATCACAAGAGTGTCACAAGGATCAATGTCAAGTCAAATCCTATGTATAATTTTTATTCATGACCAATAATTTTTTTACAATAACAATAAGTTATTAACTCTTAAAATCCAGTGAAAATGTAACTCTTGTTGACAACACTAACTTTTTTCTTTCATAATATAGTATCAATATATTAGATTCTGAAGGCCAAGTAGGTACTGCTTAGTAACACATGAGGGGAGCTTTTCAATTGGTTTGAAATTGAATCATAATGAAACATTTCATGATACTTTCTGTTATTATTATTATTATTAGGTAATCTACTGGTTAAGGTAGGTTTTTGGATGGACACAACTATCAAATAAACATTTTGTAACTCCAAACAAAACCCAATCCAGCAACCTTATTTACATCAGGTCCCTCTTCATCTCTGTGTACTTCTTTCCTCCATCCCGTCCAACATCCCTATCCTGTTCCTGCCCTCTCCTCGCTTGCCCAACATTCTCCCCTCTATTACCTTCTTCAACATTCCACAACCGCTCAATATGCCTTTCATCCATTTTTCCTGCCTCCTTAGGATTTCTCTCAACAAACCCCTCTCCTCACCCACCATCTCCAGTACTTCCTCATTTGTTTTCCTTTGGGTCCATTTCACCTTCTCCATTCTTCTCCACACCCACATTTCAAAAGCCACCAGTCTTCGTCTCTTGCTTCGGCGACCACGTTTCTGCGCCGTAAATAGCTACGCTCCATATCAGAGTTTTTACGAGTCTTGTCTTAACATTCCTACTCAATGTCCCCGTCATCAACTCCCTCCTCCTTGAGAAAGCCTCCTTGCCTAGCGCAATTCTTCTCCTTACGTCCCTACCACTTTGACCGTATTGGTCCAAAACACTTCCGAGATATGTAAACTGCTCTACCTGCTCTATTTTTTCCCCGCCTATTTTAATATTTAGCTTAACCTTTTTCTTTCTGGAATCGCATAACCTTTGTTTTATTAATATTGATTCTCATCCCATATCTATCGCACTGAACCTCCATTTCCCTCAGCAATGCTAGCAACCCCTTGGCTGACTGAGCAACTAATGTTTGGTCATCAGCAAACCTAACTGATTTTACGAATTCCCCTCCGACTTTCATTCCTACCTCCAGTTCTTCCCATGCCTCTTTAATCATTTCCTCCACATATATGTTGAACAGCACCGGTGACAATGGGCAACCCAGCCTTACACCTATTCCTAACACTGCCCATCCAGACTCTCCGTTCCCCACTCGCACCTGAGCAGTCTGAGACATGTACAGGTTGTGGATCAGTCTCCTGTCCCTCCAATCCATTCCTATTTTCTGCAATACATGCATTAATTTTTCCCAATTCACTCTATCAAATGCTTTTTCGAAATCTACTAAACAGGCAAATACGTCCTGATTGTATTCTATATTCCTCTCGATTATTGATCTCATTACTGCAATGGCATCACGCATACCTCTTCCCTTCCTAAAGCCAAACTGATCATCCCCTAAGTAATCATTTGCCTTACTCTCTATCCTTTTGTTGATGATCCTGAGAATAACTTTAGCTGCATGGGATATCAAACTTATTGTTCTGTAATCCTCACATGATATTGCCTTTGCCTTTTTTGGAATAGGAACTAACACTGATCTCACAAAATCTTCCGGCCAGATTCCTTCCTCATAGATACTACGAATTAGTCCATATAGAGTTTTCTTCCCACATTTTCCTAAACATGTCAACAGTTCTACAGGGATGTTGTCCATCCCCACGACCTTATTTGCTTTCATCTCCTTTAATGCCCTTTCTATTTCATCGTCGAGTATGCCTGGACCTAAACTATCTTCTTCTATGTCATGTTACTTTCTGTTATATCATTGGTTAATAATCAACTAGGCTCTTCATCCTATAATTCTTTAAATTAATTTGCAATGCAATTGAAATTGCCATCTCCATGCATCTAATCTGATTTCACTGTTGTATTCTTTTGAATATTTTTACCAAATTTCTGAAGTCATCTGTTTCCATGAATCTTTTGCTCTCGATCTACTTTGATCATTTTATAGTGAAGCCTTTGCAGTATTGCATAGGATGGCTTACCCTCTGTGCTGAATATGATTCTTGTTGCTTCAAAAGCATGAACACATTATAAGAGTTTTAAGTTTAAAATTGTCTTCAAGGTCAGTTCCTGCAGACCTGTCTAAGAAAATTTGGAACTTTAGTATTCCCGTGTGCTTACATGTATTTCTTGATTCTTTTTTAAAAAAAAAACAACATGCATTTAGTTGAAGCAAATGCACAGAGCTATAACTACCTCAATTGAAGATAAAATTGTGTTTACCATTACCATCAATCTAACTGGAGTGACTCTAAACAGCCAATAGGTAACAGAGTTTGTAGCAAATTATCTTGTTCTTTAAAATATATTCAAGGATTTTGCAAATTTAAAGTGGAAGATATATTTTGTAAAGAAATCATGATACAGTGTAAAAGTAGCTCATGGTACTAATTAAATAATTGGTGCAGTGCTACATATTTGTAGGTTAATTTCTTG
Source organism: Hetaerina titia (assembly GCA_037158775.1). Classification (NCBI taxonomy): domain Eukaryota; kingdom Metazoa; phylum Arthropoda; class Insecta; order Odonata; family Calopterygidae; genus Hetaerina; species Hetaerina titia. The sequence continues at coordinate 103,448,412 of CM073772.1, read as the reverse complement.
TACGTGATGAATTCATTTGAACTGTAATAACCATAAACACAGTAATCAACCCGAAGGTCAGTTTGGTAGAGTTCACCCAGTATTAAGCCCGACGGCATGTAAAATTCAAACATCAGGGTAGGGGGGCCAGTGCCTTTCCCTGTGCCGGTTAGGGTTTCCCAGGAAGATCTGGTACCCGAAAAATCACAGCTTGGCTGGAGCTGCAGGTGCCCAGAGTGCCTTGCCCAGGAATCAAACCCGGGCCCTCCAGTCAGTAGTCCAACGCTCTACCCCCTGACCTACCATGACCCACTTAAACTGGAATAAACCATAAACACAGTAATCAACCCGAAGGTCGGTTTAGTAGGTGATGGTAGAGCTCACCCATGTACCAAGCCCGACGGCGTGTGAATATTCACACATCAGGGTAGGGGGGCCAGTATATATACTTTAATAATAATATGTACTTATTAGTTTGATATGTCTAATATGCACACATTGTTGGAAAATATAAATATTATTATCATTTTATGTTAATTAAACATGACCAAAGGGTAGGTACATTTGGTATCTCATTCTCAGTTAGTCTGAGTACCTACTGTCTTAATTCTGCCCTATGAATGGAATTTCTGAGAACCATTTTGTCTCCAAAGAGGTTCCACAAGGCTCAATATTAGTTTCTTTGCAGTGTATCTTCTATATGAATGACCGTCCATCATTTGTTGGATATGGTGATTTGACAATAATGTATATGCATATGACACAAATCATCTAATTACCTAAATGTGGAAATAATGATGAAAGTATTAATGTTGTGCTTCTGTATGGTTACTTGATGTTTCACAAACAACGTATTGATCACCAAAAAAAATATAACTTTACTCATTATTTTTACCAATATCAAAAGACAATATTTTCTAGACCTCTGCTGAAAATTCATTATAAACAATTAGAAGAATCCATTTTTTAAACTTCATGGGCTTAAATTGATGTGCAAAAGAAAATATGCTTGCATAGCTTTCAGTATGAATGTAAATGGTTATGACACATGGAAAAAAACGACCATAAATAATCATAACTTAATAATGTTCTCCAAGTGTCTCCTAGTTATGCAGGGTCAAAATTCTCATATCATCTGCTCATAACATAAAAAAATATTTTAGCATTTCTTCCTTTAAAGTAGAGCTATGGAACTACCTGAATGTAAACTTTTTAATCTGTTAATAATTCTCATGTACTTGATTTCATGTCCCCAGTGTAAAAGATAATACTGTTCTGACATATGCTTGATGCATGAAGGCCAGGGATCAATAAAATATTATTATTAGAACATGCCATCTATTGGCAGTGACAGATGTTGACAAAGAGTTTGAAGCTAGTAAAGGATAGTTTAGGAAATTTGAGAACACAACTGGTATCTATAGTGTGTTTTAGGTATGGAAGAGATAAACTCGATGGTTTCAGGCTTCACTTTGTGGAAATCCATTGTAATAAATCAAAAGAGAGATGGTACTTTTTTCCACACTTTATTATTTAAAGTCAACCGGTTTCGTCGCATAGGCGACATCAACGACGTGCGACAACGACATCAACATGCGACGAAACCGGTCGACTTTAAATAATAAAGTGTGGAAAAAAGTACCATCTCTCTTTTGATTTATTAGAATGGAAGAGATGATATTTCTGTGGAAGAGGCTGCTGAAAACTGCGCAAAAGAATTAAAGAAAGCAATGGGGCTAGAAGGTAACAGATCAGAACAAGTTGTCAACTGTGATGACATTGGCCTATATTGGAAAAAAATGGCTAAAAGAATTTTCATCACTAATGAGGAAATGGAATTTTCCCCAAACTAGAGTCAATGAAAGAAAGACTAACTTTCCTTTGTTTTGCCAATGCCAGCTGTGACCCAAAGGTAAAGCCTCTGTTTTTGATCACTCTAAAAATCCTTGAACCTTTAAAGAGCGGAATGTTAATAAGAATTATCTTGTTGTATGATGAGCCAACAGCAAAGGTTGGGTAAGTAGGAGCCCTTTTCCAAGTGGATGACAATAGGCACAGGAGGAAAAAACATAATTTTGGTGAAATAACACTTGCTATCCAGTTCTTCCTCTGACTGAGGCAGGTGCTATTTCATCAAGAACTTATTTAGGTAAAACCTCTTCTTTTAAAGGCATGTCATCCACTTGGAAAAGGGCTCCCACTTACCCAACCTTCGCTGTTGGCTCGTCGTATGATGTTGCCTCGTTGTACGATGAGCCAACAGCGAAGTTTGGGTAAGTAGGAGCCCTTTTTCAAGTGGATGACATGCCTTTAAAAGAAGAGGTTTTACCTAAATAAGTTCTTGATGAAATAGCACCTGCCTCAGTCAGAGGAAGAACTGGATAGCAAGTGTTATTTCACCAAAATTATGTTTTTTCCTCCTGTACCTATTGTCATATCACTCCTACAACAGCAATAGAGTAATGTGCTTTTTGAATTTCTAAAATCTTAATATCAAAAATCTTTTTCAAGTTAATTGGGCACATTATTTACTATCTGGGAGTTCTGGAAGAATCATTACAACATTCTTCAATGTTTGTGTGTTATTAGTCAGGCTTGGAAAGATGTTCTGTAAGAACACTCCTATTAGCCTGGAAGGATTTGTGAATTGACTGTGCACAAGGGACTTTTTTGGTAGGGCCTTAAAGTGAATTTGGTATTGTAAACAGTTGTTTCCTTGCTCAAAGTCATGCATTTGGAAGTTATTGAACCAAGCATAGAGAAGGTGGTGCATAAACACAACATTGAACTTACCACCAAAAAGGTGCAGCATTTTAGATGAAAACAGTGGAAAAGGATGAGGAGGAAAAGAAATTTTCTCCATTGAATAAAAAAGTGACCAAAGAAAATGCAACATTAAAAATCAAGCAGTGCTGAGGAGAATCAGAAGATTGGATTGACAAGTGGTATCTAAATCAAGCCATTGTTTCTAGAGGCAGTAATACCTTCATTGTGACTTTATGAATATGCTAAGGAAATGGAAGTGCAGTCATCATTGGACAGGTTTTTTCTAACCTCCCTAGCCTTAGAGAGAAAAAGAAGCAACTGATTGCAATTAATCGAAAACCAAACTATAAATTCAACCATAAAAAATTTTGTTTTTTCAATATCATTGAAACAAATTTATACAAATCCAGTAAAACAAAATATTTCATCTGTAAAATATGTAATAATTTAATACAAATTACTTTTTTTTATTTTTTACAAAATTTCAAAATCTAAGAACAGATTAATAGATTTCCCATTGGATAACATGGAAAATTGAGTATCAAGATCTCAACATTAAATATACAAATTGCAAACAAGGACAAATTATGTTTGCAAGTTGAGGTACCACTATTTCTCCTTTCATGGTCTCAAGGTGTCATTAATTACCATCTGCATCTTTGCTACTACTAAGGAAAGGAAATGGCAGGTAATTGTTACAAATCTATTTTCCACACTATTATTTATGGTCAATAATTATATCCAGTTATTTATTTAATGATGTTCATATTACTATTAGTAGTGTGGTTATGGTGGGTAAAGAACACCCCTCTATATTTATATTTTAGTTGACTTCTCTTTGGCAGCACTTAAGTTATTCCATCTGCCATATAATTTGACATGAATTGCCATGAAAATATGTTAGATCAAAGGTATTATAAGGATTAAATAAGTCCCTATGGTTCTTCACTGATTACTGTTACATGGACCATCAGAAAGCCCTGTAATAAAACAATAAATACTATTAGATCTGTGTCCTCTTTCCAGCTTCTGGTGCAGTTCTGCCATACCTGCAGGTGATGGGTAAGCAGCTTGGCATCTCAGAAGTGGTGATGGGCAGTGTTACAGCCCTCCTTCCTCCTCTCTACCTGCTAGCTAAGCCCCTATTTGGGGTGATTGTTGATCATTTCAGTGCCCAACGAAGGCACATATTCCTCTTGGTGCTTGCTGGGCAGAATATTACCTATGGATTGCTCTATTTCATACCCAAATTGAAAGGGGCAGAGCATCTCCCAAGTGCAATTGTGAATGAAACCTCATCCGTCCCACATCTCATGGTAACTGACAGTACACTGCTACCATGTGAAACTCCTTCAGGGTGTTCAACTGTATTCTCAACCCTTGACCTAGCATCAAGTGTAAGAGAAACTTGGGCAGCTGATGAGACCACACAAAATAGTTTGTACACAAGTGAAATGGGTGATTTACTTCCAGGGAGTAATCTATATGCCACACCAGAATTTTGGATATTTGTGGCTCTGCTGTCATTTGGAACAATATTCTTCAATGTTGCTAATAGTGTCAGTGATGCCATAACCTTCGATATTTTGGGTAAGCCATTGCAATCCTTTCTATTTCTTCCCTAACATTGCAAACATTGTAAATTGTTTAAATTTGTTACATAAATGCTTTTAATGTGTAGTAATATATTTGTATATTTATAAATAATATTTTAAAACAGAAACTCTTAATTCATAATTATTTCCATAAATATGATGAAGAAGGATTTTTCAAATATACTACCTATTGATTTATGTCTTTCACGGTGTTAAACAACCTGTGTTTTTATTTTAAATTTCCTATCAGTGCTTTAATCAAGGTTTGTTGCCGCTTTTATGGATATAATATTTACTGTTCACATTATTTCATAAATAAAATAAAGAGTTAGTTTTAGTTGTTTTCAAGTTTGATGTTAATGTTACAAAAATGTTGTTTTTGTATGCATAGTTATTGGCATGCATGCATATCTATCGGCAGTGGGTTAGACATTTTCCACTACTATTTTAATCTTTCACATTGTTCAATTAAATTTCATTCCAAAATAAGACCAAACATTTGGTTATATTGTTGGTATTCTTGGACCATCTTGTTTGCAGAAACACATTATTCTTATGCTTCACACATTTTTATTCATAAGTAAGATTGTGGTTGTTATACTTCTTTTCATAGTACCAATTAATGATATACAAATAAATGAAAATGAAATAATTCTCACTGTTCAAAAACCTATGCAGTTTTAATAATTTTTTATTTTTGTTGTCAATGGCTGTTCAAGTAGTGTATGTAGTCAGTTTGGATTCTAGCAATTTCTCTTGGCAGCTTGGCATACAGGGCTGTTTTTGCTAATTATGTACTTCCCTCTTACTGTGATGCAACTTCCTTACCTAAGTTGGCTTTTTCTTGATGAAGGAATAGTTATAAATATTCTACATGTAAGCGTGCTTGGATCATGAAAAACAATATACTTTGGTAGCCTCTTCACTAGCCATGTCTTGATGTCAGTTGTTCCCATTAGGGTGTTATTTGATAATATAAAACTGTATCAGGACTGAATTTCCAGCCAAGTCAATATTACAACTAGACCAGAGATGATTCAAAATATGTGCCATAGTCATTTGTAAATAGGATCATTACTATGAAGTGAGCTATCAGCCTGCGAGTACAGGTGATGAAAACAACAGGCTATGCAAGGCAGAGACATTAAATTGCCCCATCACTTATCTACCTATGTCATTCAAGGAAAAATTGTATATAAACAACCAGCATCAATTATCAACCCAAGAAAACTTTTATCTCTTCAACATCAAGAATTTCATGCTATGGTTGTAGGGAACTTGCTCCAAACTGCAAGTGATGACCCAGATTTTCTAAAAAAGGCCGTAACTGGAGATCCTGGGTCTAAGGTTATGACTCTTAAAGAAAATCCCAGTCTTCCCAACTGACAGTTGATGAGATAAAGGAAAGTATGACGAGGCAGCTGATGACCATTCTGAAAAAAAACTTTGCCGATTCTTTTGAAAATTGAAAGAGATGCTGGGACAAGTGTGTGAGGTCCCAAGGGAAGTACCATGAAGAGGACTAATTCCATAATTCAACAATGGAATAATTGGTGAAAAAAACAAAGTATCAAGATCATATCTAATGTTTTCTGCATATTTGTTGTCTTTCATTTATTTTACTGGCTGGTGAATCCCACTATTCAGTCATTTTCAAATTTCCATACAAAAAACTTGTAGCACCGCTCATTCTCCCTTCAGAAAGTTATCTTAACTTCCAATGCAATTATCAAATACTCATGCTTTCTGGGGAGTGAGTCTTTGGAAAATTCCATCAAAAGTTGAGTAACGCATCATTTGTAAAAGGAAGTCTATGAAAGGAGACGGAGTAAGAAGAAAAGGAGAACTACATGGGAGAAATTCTGTAGCATATCAGTTTATGTAGGCAATTAATACCATAAAACGAGTGACCATTGAAAGGAAGAAGTACAAAGAAAACATTTATTACAAGAAGCAAGGGATGGAAAGTGTCTTTCAAGGAAATGTGAAATGGTAAGACTAGCAAGGAAGATGGGAATCCTATGAAAATCTTAAGAATGATAATGTGTGGTAATGAATGTGTACTCGGATGTTTTGGGTTTCAAAGAATACCTCTCCTGTATTCCAACGTGAAATTGGTGACCAACTTTAGGTTGATGGTTTAACTTTATGGTTGATGTATGAGACTGGAAAATCACCGATTCATATGATAAGAAAGTAGCCACAAAATTTATCTAGATGTGGAAGTCTAATGAGTGGAGATCTAGGCCAAAAGGCATTAAATTTAAATTTTATCTTCATTTTCCAATTGCAATCAAAACAATGATAAAAATTACCAACAAAGTAAGAGATTTTATGATTTTAAAATAAAACAGAGTGAAAATGATAATAGTTGACAGCTGAAATTGTTCTAGAAAAAGCACTGTGTGTGTATAAATGAAAATTACAGACATATCCACTGTGAGAATAACACTTTGTCATATCATTAAGCCATGATTTAATCGTGGACATTTTATGGTGTAACCAGTTCATGATGATTTTATTTTGATTTGATTCATCTCAATTAATGGTGACTAATTCATCTCAATTTGATCAAAAGACAGATAGTTATGGGGTTGGAGCTTTAAATCAAATATGCAGCTATGATTCTTAAAAAAGTATCATAAAGAGGAGCAAGTCACAATGGCTTATCCCATTCAAGCATGATTGCACCATTGTTAGTCAATATGCACTTTTAATATGTGAAAAGATTCACCTTGGCAATGGAATCATTTAACTTGGCTAGGGAACAAGAAGTCTATCTCATAGTTGCAGATTGGTTGTGTTAATCAGTTACAGCACCATTCTATCAGCCCTCAAAGTTCATTTCTTATTGAGTTTATATGAACACAATACACCTTATACATGCCAACATCTTCAATGGGCTCAAAGAAAGGAATTTTCCGAATATATTATCATCAGAGCAGAGTTAGTCCATTCAATTTATCCAATGATATCCATTAAACCCAAAGTGAAGGAGGCTCACTCTAAGAGTTAGTTGTATTTTTAAGCATAAAATTAAGCATTATTTGCATCCACTTAGTGGTAAATTTGTAATTAGTTTAAAGTGAAATAAAATAAATTTGATTCACTTAAAAGTGAAGTTTTTACTTGTCACCTAGATTTGCATATCTTGTTCTAGTCAATCGATGTTGTAGGTTGCAATTAAAAAGGCCTCACAGTGGAACTGCCAATACTCTACATAATGGAATAATTTCATGAATAACCCCTGAAACCATGGAATTTTAATATTTTGTGATAAGATATTGTGTTACATCTTAAAAAAAATTATCTGTGACTCATTTCCTTTGAAGAGAATATATTTAGCAAGACTTTACTCTTACTGTGGCATGGAGGATATAATAGTGATGACTCAGAGATGGCTTTACTTGCAGTTTGTCTCATGCCCTGGAGTCCCCTCCTTTTAGCCATGACAGTGCACCCTTTGGAACCCCAAAACTATATTAACCAGGGGTCTGAAAAGAATTGGTAGTCACAGTTACCTTATCCCATCTTACGACGACCTAGTCAGACTTGCATACCTTACCCAGCCGGGGTGGTGACCTCATTAGACTTGGCCTTCTCGCCTCTCTGTGACTACCCTCTTTATAAATAGAATTAGTTTCATGTAAGCTTGATGGTAAATAGAAAGTTTCATGTAAGCTGGATTATGAAAAATATCACATGCCTCAATAAATAAAGAGTTCAAAGTATTTCTGGTTACTATGTCACTATGACAATACCATTACTCGGAATCCCTAATCAAAGAGGTAGTAGGGCTGACTAGTAATGAATGGAGAAGGAAAGGAGTGAGCTGTGGAATTTCCAGATGAAAGGTGGTTTCTTTCCTTGGGCTTAACTCAAATGAATTAGTATGTGAGTGATCTCGTTTCAGAAGTGAAATGAAATTGGTCTCTTGTTCTCACTCCCTTTTTCCCTCTTTTATCCTTGCCCTATTCTCTCACCCCTCCCTTTCTCCTCTCCTTTCCTCTCCCCTCATTCACCCCATAGACATGTGGATGTTGGGCATCATCTCTGCCTTAATCCCTGTGCAGTGGTTTGTCATGTTGAGTTGACAATGGACGTGTTTGTGTTTGAGAGGACTTCCCATTATGGAATGCCCATGCTCATTGTGTGCATGTGCATGGCTGGGGATTGAACTCACTGTTTGTTTCCCTTCTTGTGTGTGCTGCAGGGGAAGGCCAAGAAATGAGCTACGGTGTGCAGAGGGTTTGGGGCACTGTGGGCTTTGGTGTGGCGGGTCTACTTGCTGGCATAGCAATGCAGTGGCTGTCAACAGGCGAGACTGTTGATAAAAACTATGCACCAGCCCTTGTCCTTGCTGTAATATTTGGTATCATTGATTTAATCGTCTGCGGTTACCACCTACAAGTGGGTATGAGGTTTATGGATACAACTTGGTTTTATGTTTACAGAATGTACTTTCCAAGGGGATGAAATTAACGGTGACATGGGCATGCTACCATGCTAAAAGTGTGAACATTTGTGTTTCTAATTTAATGGAGCTGTTGTTGTTGTCCAATTGTTGTCTTGCTGAAGGAAATCCCTGGTTTCAGAGCAGATACCCTCACTTGACTGCTTTTAATCACTTGTACATATTCAGCTGAACAGTGGATAAACATTTGAAAAATGTTTTCCAGTCCAGTGAGAAAATATATATTTGCAGTCTTTATGTTTTTGCTCAATTTTTTCTCAGACATTGATAAGCAAAGTAATTGGCAAGTTTGAGAGACTGATGTGAAGGAATAAGTATTTTACCTGAATTTATGACGCTTTTATGATCAGCACCTTTTTCCATTAAAAGTGAACACAGATTGTGGATCTTGCAACAACTTTATTCCAGTCATTTCATGTTAATTAGGGCCTCTGATTTTAGTCAAAGGGAAATATTATTTTTGTGAGATTTCAATGGCCAATGGTGTTAATTGAGTAAGGAGAGGAGTGGAATGAGGGATGGGAGAGAATTAAACAGGAAAATGGTAACTCACAAGGCTCTATCACTTGCTAGAGAATCCTTTGATGATGATTACAGGACCAATTCTAGATGTTGGTGGCACTTTCATTGAGTTCAAGCAGCAGCATGAGGAGATGCAACATGGTTTGGATCTTTGGATAGGCTTCATCGAGAGGAAAATGATTACCTAATAAATGAGAAACAATTTGTGGGGATGTAAGGCGGAAAGGGGAGCAAAGAGAGAGGAGGAAAGTAAGGGAGGGGATGTAAGGGTGGGTTGAATCTATGAGGATAATAGGATAGCAAGGGGGTGGGGGGAATGGAGCCAAGGTCTGAAATTAAACCATTGTTGGATTTACGTATGAAGATGCATTCATAGGGTTCAAGGAGATGGATGGGATTTATAAATTATGTAAGGAGATACAGAGTGGTTGGATTCTATAAAATGTTTGGTGATACTGGATTGTTCTAGTCTAATGCATTTCAAATTCGATTTGTGTTCTTTGAATCTGATGAGTAGTTGATGTTGGTTTGTCCGGTGTATGTTTTGTTGCCACAGGAGGTCACAGTAAATTTGGAACATACCATGTTTCTGAAGAGTGATGGTACTATCTTAGGCATAGGAGTTCAGGTTTTTTATTTGAATTTATTTGATAAAGAAATATATTAAGTTGTTTCAATGTAGTAAATGCTCCATAATCAGCAAGTTTTTCATGTTAACTGCAGTCCATAGTGTGAAATATAAACTATAAATCCTTCCGTTGAAACTAGAGTCATTGTTTATTACTTAGTGAAATTTTCAAAGGCACATAATTCATGATAAGATGTAACTTGATGATGTGACTATACTCCAGTAGAAACTTGACTATGTGACAAAGATAGGTCTTGATCTGGCTGTACTTATTATGGAATTGAGTGAAGAGGTCATCATTTTTCCTCTATGAAGTGTTGTTATTCTAATGATACTATTTGGAACAAAATTGAGGAATAGTTAAATTTTTCTTCAATATTGCTGTTATCAATGACCGCATCAAAATCTTTATGGCTCATCATCATCAGTATTTCAATCCTAAGATTAATATACTGCAGCCTTCTCTTCTTCTCTGGTCAGTGCTGAATCCCTCACCCCCTGACAACTTCTCTGTTTTACGTCCTACTCTGATTTATGTGTTGGGTGTCATATGAGGTTTTGTCCATTTATCCACTTCTTCTTCGCCACAAAGTTCTCCATGTGATCCTTGTCTTTTCTGCTATTCTATATGGCTTATCATTCCTCCCTTGTCTGTCCACATAATATTCAGCATTCTCCTCTTCAGCATCATGCCTCAAAGGCTCTATTCTTTCTTGGCTGGCCTTTCCAATGTTATATCTCTGATCTGTATAGTGCTGTGCTCCACACAGTTGTTATGAAAAACTGTTTTTGTGATTGCAACCTCAGAGTGTTTTAATGTAGTATTTGCCTCTTCTTCAAGAATATTTTCTTAGCCTGATTTATTCTTTGCCTGATGTCGGTTGAATTTCTTTCCAAGTTAAATGACTGCCCAGATAGATGAAAGATTCCACTTGCTCTGGTATCATTCCTCTAAATGTGATATCTGCCTTCAGCTTCTCTCTTTCATTCAAAGGATTTTAGTTTTTTTTCTTGTTCATCATGTTTTTTCCTGAAGTACTCAGTATTCAAGAGCTGCTTGCATGTCCTCTTACATTTCTGCTACTAATATGATGTCATCTGCAAGCTGGAACAAGTAACTTTATTGAATGTATTTGAATTGAATGTAATTGAATTCATTCTTCTTCACCATTCACCTTGACTCCTTTGTTTATTTATTTATTTAACAACCAGCATTACAAGTAGGCAATAGCCTGGTGGTAATGTTCTTGATTACGAGTCATAAACCACTTAAACCATTCATAACACAAGTACATACGGCTTTATCACGTACATTTCTCACTCACACGTTACAGATAATTATTTTAAGGAGAGCATACTCCTCATTTTAAATTTATTTAATGAATAAGGTAAGGACTTAAAGATATCCTCAGGTAACTCATTCCATTCTTTTATTCCATGATTGAGGAAGGAGTTTTTTTATGTTTGTTTTGTGCCCTCTATGTTTTATTTTGAACTGATGGTCCTTCTGCCCAATGTAATTTGGTTTGTCTATTCTTTCTGAGAGCTCCTCCCACCCCTTCTCTTTATTTACTATCTTGAACATCCCACATAGCCTGTTCAGCTTCCTTCTGAGTCGGAGCGGTGCCTATCCTAGTGTCTCTAACATTTCTGTCACACTATCTCTCCTGTTATGTCTTCCTAGAGCGTACCTAGCTGCCTTTCTCTGTACTTTCTCAAGCTTATTTATATGCAACTTTACCATAGGGTCCCATACTGTTGTTGCATACTCCATTATTGGTCTTACAACTGAAGTGTATGCTAATTCCTTGGTGGATTTGTTGCTCCCCTTAAGGTTCCTCATGACCCAGTGCAGAGTTTTAAAAGCCTTACCTGCCACCTTATCTATAAGATGTCCCCATTCTAAGTTAGCTGTGAGATAGACACCTAAATATTTACATTTCTCACTTCTTACTAGATTTTCACCTAGCAAGTTATAATCTCTATTTTCCCTTCTCCTTTTCCTACTAAATATTATTAGTTTACACTTTTTTGTGTTTACACCCATTTTATTATTAGTAATCCATTCCGATATTCTGTTTAGATCATCCTGTAAGATATCACTATCCCTGTTGTCTTTTATTTTACTATATATTATACAGTCATCTGCAAAGAGATGAATGTTACATTCTGCTTCCTTACGTATGTCATTGATATAGGATAGGAACAGTATCGGGCCCAGTACACTACCTTGGGGGACGCCCATCGTCACTGTTGATTCTTGAGAATATTCTTCTCCTACCCTGACCCTTTGGGTTCTCTCCTTTGTTGCCCAATTCTTGTGCTTATCTTATTGTTTTTCCAGATTAACATTGAATAGTGCTGGCAAGAGGTGGAAAGGTGGTTTAACTCCTTTGTTTAGTTTGGCTTTATTTTCCTTCGAATGATTGTTACTTGGGTCTTTTGGAGGTGATGGATTTGACTTCGGCTGTTGTACTCTTCTCAAATCCCTCTGGTAGTATTCCATTACCATAGCTATCTTTGATTATTCCATGCTTTGACCACGAGTGCCTTGATTATGTCTCCATTTTTTATTGTCTCCATATTTTTCCTGCTATTCTTCAGGTCTTTGATGGCTCTGTTGAATTTGCTGTTGAAGTCCGGGAAAATATTAGTTGAATCATAGGAGATTCAAGAGAGATTGAAGGAATAAATAGAAGAACTGTATGGTAAAGATATTAGGCTAGCAGCAAGATTAGACAAAGAAAGATAAAATGACATAAATGAGGATAGCCAGGCTTACTCGATGGCAAGGTTGAATGTGTGATAAGAGGATTGAAATCAAATAAGGCCATGTAGTTCGACAACATCCCCAGGGAACAGCTTAAAGAGGAAATGGTGGGAGAAAGAGGTTTTATGCAGTAAATTGTAGTATCTATGAAGGGGAAATGTTGGTAAATGGCAGCCATGTGTGAGGACTAAAGAACAATAAACTTGATTTAACACACAGCTAAAGTGGTCCTCAGGATCATCAATAAGATAATGGAGAGAAGAGCAAATGATTACGTAGGAAATGATCAGTTTGACCACAGGAAGAGGAAAGGCACGCGTGATGTCACTGCAGGAATGAGATCACTAATTGAGAGGGATATAGAATACAATCAGGAGGTACTGACTTTTAATAATCAAACCACTTTACTTTTCCACATAAACTCCGAGTTTATGTGGAAAAGTAAAGTGGTTTGATTATTAAAAGTCAGTATGAAGATTTTCCACCAAGTTACGCCAGAAACTGTTTTATTAATCAGGAGGTATATTTTGTTTTTTAGATTTTGAGAAGACATAAGATTGAGTGAATTGGGTAGAATTAATGAATGTACGAATATTGCCAAAAATAGGAGTATATTGTAGGGACTGGAGACTTATATGCAACCTGAACATGTTCCAGATTGCTGAGGTGCAAGTGGGGGATGGAGAATCCATATGGCCAGTTTTAGGAAGAGGATTGAGGCAGGTGTGTCTATTATTACTGGTGCTGTTCAATGTATGTGTGGAGGAAATGGTTGAAGAGGCATGGGAAGAACTGGCGATAGGAATGAAAGTCAAAAGAGGACTCACTAAATCAGCTAGGTTTGTGGATGATCAAGTTTTAGTTAACCAGTCGGTGAGGGGGTTGCTTGCTTCGCTGTGCACATTGGGAAAGTTATTGTGATAGGTGTGGGATAAGAATCAATGTATACAAAACAAAGGTTATGAGGTTTTGAGAAATAGTAGGGCTAGGTAAATATTAATATTAGAGTTCGGAAACTATTGGTACTAATGAATACTGTGATAGAGAGGAGAATGCTGGGCAAGTGAGGAAGGGGCAGGAATAGGATAGGAATTTTTGATGTCTTGAAGGGAGGAAGAATTGTTGAGGTAGTTACTCTAGTGTTGATTTCAGGTTGAATTTTAAAAGTAGAGACAAGGAAGTGTG